>CM034354.1:48213880-48333121 GCA_019925275.1 Mytilus edulis
TTTTTTTTTAAAAAACTAAATCATAAATCAAACTTTAATAACTCGTATTCAGATTTGTAACACTTTTTCTGCAAAAACATCACTTGTTGTTACTGTCTTGTCATAAAATTTCCCCAAAAAGCCCGTTGAACTTGACCAACCGGCTTTGGCTAAAATATCACTTACAGGCACATTATTCGCTTTGCCTTCGAAGTAGATGCAGATCGTGTACTGTGTGCTTTAAATATACTTGTGTCAATTCCTGCACGGCACATAATGGATTTAATCCATCTAGAAATAGTTGAGCAACTAACTTTTTTGTGTGGTTTAATATAACTTAATATTAATGAATCTTCTTCTGATCTTATATCAACAGTACGTTTCAAATATTCCTTCAGTACTAAATACACACATAATCTCCTGTCTGGAGGAAAACTTTTTAAAATAACTTCTGGATTCTTATATCCAGGTCTGCTTTGTTCAGTAAATCAAATATCTTAAAACGAAAACAATCCTTCTGTTTTTGCATATTGCTGAGTTTTAATAAATGAATACTCTGTGATCTAGTAGCATTCGTCAATGCAATTAACATAACTAGTTTTAAAGTTAAATCTTTCACTGATATATCAGCAACTGGTGATAAACGTCTCAACAATCTCAAAACAATAGAAACATCCCAAATATTTACATCATTATGTACAGTAGGTCTCAAATGATATACTCCTTTGAGGAATCTTATCACAAGTGGATGCTTTCCAACAGGTACATTATCAAAAGTCAAACCAAACGCAGATAGTGCTGACCTAGCACTATTCAAAGCGGAATAACTCAAGCCACATTCAAACAAATAAGTCAGAAATTCTAGCACAAGTTCTACAGACGTGTGAAATTTATCCTCTTTCCGTTCAAGACAGAAAATAAACCATTTCTTGATATATGTTTTATATTGTTTTTGAGTTCCTGATCTCCATGATGCCATGATAATAGTGGAAGTTTTCTCTGAAATTCCTCTGTTTTGTAATCGGTTCCGGATATCCGACATACCATCAAATTCAATGTCTTTTCTAAAGGATGAACTATGTCCTTGTATGGTAGAGTCAATAGCTTTTTGTTTGCTTTGATAACATATGGATTGTTTATTAACAGTTTCATTACTTGAACAAACCATGGTTGGGTTGGCCAAAGTGGTCCCACAAACAGCACGTCTGCCTTGTCTTTTATAATCTTCTTTACACAGCGTCCGATCATGCTGAAAGGAGGAAACATATAACTGTAAGAAAAATTACCCCAATCAAGAGTAAAAGCATCAACAAAAGATGATTCTGGATCAGCTTTCCATGAACAAAAAATTGGTAACTGAGTATTTAGATGTGAAGCAAATAAATCTATTTCTGGTTTATTCCATAATAAACATACTTTTTCAAAATTGTTTTTATTCAGTTGCCATTCTATCTGATTATTAAAATTTCTTGACTGATAGTCTGCTTTTGTATTTAACTTCCCTGGTATATGAGTAGCAATCAGCCATATTTGGTGTTCAAAGCACCAAATCCAAATTTTTCTAGCAATTCTATTGCATTCAATAGACTTTATACCACCCATACTGTTTATATAGCTTACAGCAGTTGTATTGTCTGTAAGAATTTTGACATTTTCAACAGTATTCAAATCATCCTTAAATGATTTTAGAGCATAATAAACAGCTAATAATTCTAAACAATTAATATGATTATCTTTTTCATCATTGCTCCATCTGCTACCTATTTTTTGTTCATTCAAGACTGCTCCCCAACCTAATTTTGAGGCGTCTGTTTGAATTATAACCTGTGGGTTACCTCTATTAAATTTCCTCTTTTGAGTATAAATATTATCTGACCACCACTTTAGGTCTTGTTTCATTTCTGATGTTACAAACATTTCAGAATCAAAATCTCCCATAGCTAATTTTAATGCTTTAATTTTCTCTCTCTCTATTTTCCTGTAATAGAGTTTACCAAATTCCACAGCAGGGAGACTAGATATGAGTATCCCAAGAACTCTAGCTACTTCTCTTATTTTACATTTATTTTTACTTTGTAAATGTTTGCATTCTTTAGCAATAGTATCTTGTTTTTCAACTGGTAAAGTAACTATCATTGTTTGCGAGTCAATGTAAAAACCTAAAAACTTGATGCATTTTTTAGGAGTAAAAACTGACTTATCTTTATGTACTATAAATCCAAGGCTTGACACCATATTAACAGTTTCTGTAACATTATTTTTGCATTCGAGTTCAGTATCACCTAATAGTAGTGAATCGTCAATGTACCCAACATTAACATAACCCATTTTACGCAAACTTGCATATACAACATTCATAATTTTTGTAAAAAGCCTTGGTGCCATAGCTATACCATTTGGTAAGCAGGAATATTGAAAATATTTCTCTTTCCAAACAAATCTTAAAAATTTTCTATGCTGTTCAGCAATGTTAATAGAATAATAAGCATGTCTTAGATCTACACTTGACATGTATGCATTTTCTTTAATCAAATTTAAAGCGCTTTCAAAAGAATCCATTTTGAAATGTTGATATTCAATGTGTTTATTTAATTCTTTCAAATTAAGTATCATTCTGTATTCGCCATTCTTTTTTGGTCTTACAAAAATTGGGGAAATAAATTCATTTATTTCAGATTCAACTTCTTGAATTACATTCATTTTTAATAATTTTTCAATTTCAATATCAACAATTTTTTCTTCCTTTAAATTGAATTTGGAATTTCTAATTGACATTTTATTTTGTATAGGAGGTCTATTGTCTGTAAATTCTATATAACAGTGCTGAACCGCATCTAAAATATATTTATCAGATGTTAATTTTCTCCATTCATTAACAAACAATTTCAATCTTCCTGCTTGAAAATCATTTGTGTTAATACTCACAACATCTAATTCCTGTACTTGTTGTGAGTCCAACGGGAGTTTTTTGACTCAGATTTGTCAATTGACCTTGAGGCACTACCACGACCTCTTCCGCCTCTGCCTCTACCACGGCGTCTATTCCATGAGGATCTCCATCCACCACGGAAACCGCCTCTAAACTGGCTATAACCGTTACCAACTGAAAGGCGATTTGAAATCTTACTACATTCTCCAATGTCTTTGACTGTTTTAGAGACATCTCCACCAAATAACCATTTATTGAAAGGTTGTGTTTTATTAAACAGGTGACTATATTCACCTTTTACATCAGGTTTCATGAGTTCTCTCCTAGCTAAGCATATTTCTTTATTGGCATGACCAAATAAAGCAAGAGAGTCCATACAGTCATCAAGAATACCTTCCAACTCAGGTTTGTTTTGAGTATCTTCTTTACACAGAATTGTGTCTAGTCTATTAACTACTTTGGACAGATAAGTTGCCCCTCTGACTACAGTAGTCTGACATTGTCTCATTCTATTGTCATTAGTTCTAGTTCTGGGCCATAACAGGTCCCATACTAACTGATCAGTTTGGACTGGTACAAGTCCTTCACAATTCTCAGGCCGATTACTCTTTTCATCTTTCATAAGTTCTCTGTATTTCTCTTCAGAAATACCATTTCTGAAAATATCTGTGATATTGTCTGCTAGATGTTCATCTAGTTTATCACCACATCTCTCACCAGATCTAAATCTTTTATTCATACTAGAAAACCTAGACTCTTCGCTATTTGAGAGAGTTTTCTGTTTTTTACAAGGTGGTTCATTACCGGTATCTTGACCGTCATCAGGTTCATGGACCTCGTCCATATCTTCATCTACATCACCTACATTATCATACTCCTCATCATATTCATCATTATACAAAACATCTATACGTTTGTTCATATCTTCCAACCTTTTATTAGTTGAAGATTGTTCATTTCTCATGTCAGTAAGCATATTAATAATCACATTATTATTGCTATCTGATGTACTAGCCGACACCTCGTGTCCCTTGTTTATCAGAGTCTTTCCTTTAGCGTCCTTGTTATTAACCTTTGGACCGCTACCTGTACTACTTTTACTGACAATAGGTTTTGAGCATTTTCTTTTAGCGGGACCTTTAGCGGGACCTTTACCCTTCCCTTCATATGCTATTTCATCTTCGTCCAACCTTAATAAGTCATCTTCAAAAGAAGCTTTAGGAGTTTTATCTCCTTTCTCCTTATGCAGCATGGCGTCCGCCATCTTTGTCAAGTAATACAATAATCTCGTTTCACAAACGAAATAATTATAAGATTTTGACTTGCGTAAAAAATCTTTTGATAAAGACATATACTTTTATTCAATATAAATAAAATATATGTACAAGTCAATCACATTGACTTAATATATCTTTAAGAAATCTTAGTTAGAGGTTGCGCATCGAGACAAACCACGTCCGCTCGACAGCAAAGTTAGCAACACATTGAGGTTGCAGTTGCGCAGTACTATCTCATCTAATACCGGAAGTGTTATGACGTAATAGAATTCGTATGTGCGTTCCATCAATGGCTCCAACAACATTGGGGAACCCTCCAATTCTGTAATTTCCAGTCTTTTTCTTGGTTTTTTTTCTGCATCGCTTCTTGGCCATCTAATGAACTCGTTCCGCCTCTTACACAATGCAGCCGTAGTGTCCTGTACAACTCTTGACACTGTGCCTTTGTCAAACTCTTTAAAAGGAGATTCTTTTTTTTTTTATTAAAAGCATGATATCGACGGTAAATTCGATAATATATTATCAACACTAAAAACAAATAACTGAATGAATACAAATATAATTATAAAATCAATTAAATTCTTACCAAGTGTGTCTCCAACAAATTGTAGAAAACGTCAACTGGCCAAAAATCTTAGGGTTACCATGACTTAATGTTTCACAGTGATTGTATTGTTTCTGTGTGTCCCTCTCTGTAAATCATCCCTTACAAGGTCTGATATCACCATAATACTGTGTCTGCTGAATCTGTATCTCCTCATCACTAAAATCCAGAAAAGCCATCCCTGTTGCGAAAATGTCGTGGTCTTCTTTGTGGTGGAACATTGTACAATGATAAGTCAGCCATGTTTAACGCAGTCGTAAGCATTTAATCATGGGTAAACAAGTGATTAAAGTTAGCGAGGTTTTAACACAAAAGTTAACGATAATATTGTTGAACAACACTTAACATTATCGTTAAATTATAACGACACTTTAACGACATCGTTAGTCTAACGAAACTTTGAAACAACTGGGCCCAGTACGCCAGACGCGCGTTTCGTTTACCACAACGGTATTATAAAGTCTTTGGTATGTAAAGATGAAGAGAGTGCAGCAAAAATCAGAAAGCAAATTGGTGTTGCAGACATTTTATTGACTTTCCGATTAGTTTTTCCTTAAGTTCAGTATATTTGTGATTTTACTTTTTTCCAGTAATCACCAGTAAATACACAGAAAATGTATATAAGCTCATCAGAATAAATTTGACGGTAGTTGGGACCGAGATTCATTGTCAAAGTAAGTTTAAATGTCTTCTGCTACTATGCTATTTAGCTTTACTTTCGATTTTTTTTCTATCTTGAGTTTTGCGTTCACATTTTTTACAAATTTGCTTGCCAATTGAGAGGTCGGAGAAACTGTTGCTCGGAACATTTTCACTAGCAAATAAATGTTCAGAACACATTCTTGTTTCCGTATTTACGTCTTCCTCCTTTAAGTTTAAGGCATGTAACCACTTATTCCGTGAATTTGTGCACACGGCACATGTCCATCATTATTGACGTTTGTTTGCTTCAGCTACGTTACGGCGTCCTTAAAGACGAGATGTCGTCGCAGCGTACACCACAGAATATTACTCACGATGCAATGTATACCTTGTAACTGCAAATGTACTATTAAACCTGTTTTAATTAATGAAATTAAAAAGATGTGGTATGATTGCAAATGAGACAACTATCCACAAAAGACCAAAATAACTAGGACATTAACAACTATAGGTCACTGTGGTATGATGGCATCCAACTATGGGAGTGTGGATTAATCAGTACACAAATAAAATGATAGATTGCCTATCAATGTAATTTTAACACACTATTTAGTATGTACATATAAGAATGATTAAAATATTTACACAATGATGAAAATAAACGCAATATTTCGCTGGAACAACTAGTTTAAACAAGCGTGCATGTATCCAAGTGAAATCGGATGTAGATGATAATAAACTTTTGCAGCTCAATGTATATGTTGCACTTGAATTTAGCCGCCTTGAAAATAAGAAATTCAAGTGCAACTCAATGTATATGTATCACTTGGAGCGTATTTGTTTGGTCTGCAGGATCGCTACTGGATCGCTCCGCGATAGTTCGTTTGGGAACAGCTGGTCTACTGGAGAGCTACCGCTTCTCCATTTCGAGACCCAGGTAGCAAGTGGAGAGACCACGTGACAACTTCATTCACCATGGCCGAAACAGAAGACGTCCATTTTGAGTGTGAATCTTGCAAATCAATTTACACTAATATGGACGAATTTTTACGCCATCCTTGTATGAGTGCAGGTAAATGATTCGATAAATATATGCACAAATGTGTAATGCATCATATTCAAGCATTTTCCCATATTCTTTAAATGTATATTTTACTCAAGCATTGACTTTCAATCGTCCCCTTTATATGTTTCGGCCCTTATATGAATTTCAGCTGATCTCGTTGATGGCACGTATATATATATAACATATTAAAAATGGTAGACAGGTTGATTTAATGGTACACAATCGTTTCTTTTTATCTTATTAAACAAAAGAAATATATGCAATATCCAACAAAGTTTAATAATTGGTTCAAAAGCCAAATTTACCTCTTGGCATGCCACCCTCCCCCCAAAAAGTAAAGAAGTTCAGTTCAGTTTCTTGTATATTCCTCCATTAATTGTGGAGCACTACCCAAAGGGTATAGTTTTAGCAACTATGTACACCTTAAAACATAAGGAAACAAATGATTATATACAGATGACTGAATTTGGTTATAATAATCACTAAATGATAAATATCATAATTAATTCATAGGAATGTCATCATAAAGTTTAAAAAAATATATAATAATTCATATGTGCTGAGTTGTAAGAAAATTTTAAGAAGAACCAAATGGTATTAAAACAATGGGCTTTTAAAAAAAATAATTTGATTCTAAATTTTCTTGGAAAATAGTTTGTTTCAAAAGGGTGAAAGGAAGTGGGAAAAGTGGTTTCTTTTTCTTTTTAAAAAAGGGGTAAAAATACAACGTTGAACTTAGGAAAAAATAATATTGTTCCTGTATGTTATTAAAAAATATAGTTTGTATTTTTACGAATGTCGAAAAACATTTGTTTATCCTGAGAAAAAAACCATGCTCCCCACCCAAAAGATGTATGGTCCATGTCTTAAACAAAATGAATGTAAATAAATTGAACAACTACTACAGTAAAGACATTATATTTATACATAATGACATTACATGTATGTTTCATTAGATTTAGTAATTTTTGATTGGCTGAAAACAATCGTGAGGCACTCCCATATCACATTTTATTTCCATATAAAATACAGCAGCTATGACTGCACGTGCTATCCCTGACAATGTCAAAACAATGCATTTACATGTATTAAAAAAAAACAAAAAAACCCAGAAAGCTTGATATAACTCTTAATTTCATGGTTGTAGCATAAAAATGTAATTATAAGAATTGAATGCTTCTTTTTATAATTTTATAAGGGTGTAAAAGTGTTGATCATGCGCACATTTTTAATATGAAGCGCTTCCACACTTTATACAAAATGTGCTTTGGTCAACGCTTGTACTGACTCCCAATAAAATTAAAAAAAGAAGCATTCAATTCTTAAATAAACATCTTTACCTTGAGGCTAAAATGACTGTGTCTAAACTTCATATCTGCAGGGACCAAAAAAAGTGCACAGAAAAATCCAGTTAAGTTTTTAATTTTCTGAAACATTAAATACATTTGAATTTTATATATCTACATGTAGGTCATGCCATGCCTTAAAACTTTTCCAGCTGCACAGGTTTGTCTGTGCTCACAGTAAATTTTGAGGTGTAAACAGCCATTTTAACTTAAAGTAAAGAAGCTACATGTACATGCAATATCTAATCCCATTTTTCCAATGGTGACCTTTATTTACATGTTTAAATAATTTTTAATTGTAGGCCTAAACTCTCAACAGTCTACATGTACAGAGACTGGTGATTCCCGTGATGATTCAGCCTCATCATCATGCTCAACATCCAACTCACCGTCTTTTTGGAGCGATTCAGCAACGAAGATTCTTATCAATGAGGTGAAACAAAGAGAAGTTCTTACAAACAAAGGGAAGCAAACTAAAAAGAGAATGTGGGAGGATATTTCAAAAGTATTGGCTGGAAATGGTTTCCGGTTTACATGGGAGCAGGTGCAAGGGAGGATGAAGACTTACTACCAACCTGAAGAAAATCAATGACCACAATTCAAAATCAGGTAATGACAGAAAAACATGTCCATATATGGAAGAAATGAGTGAATTGTTTCAAGGAAATCCCGTTATAAAACCCAAATCAACCTTGGGCACATCTATTTCAAACAAGAGAAAGCAATGCAGTGAGGATTCTTTGGAAAGTAGTACCGGTATATCAGATGATGAAGATGATAAGAATAAAAAGAGTACTGAAAAAGCTGGCACATGTACGTCAATCAAAAAAAAAAAATCTGCAGCTACTGAGATTGTTGAATTTCTCAAAGATTACACAGGAAATCAGAAAGAGGAGAGGGCTTCAAATATGAAAGAAAGAAAAGAAATGCATAATGAAAAAATGGACTTGTTAAGAGAATTCATTAATGCTGTTAAAAAATAAGTCGACATGTAGGTGATCAGGGTTGTTGCATGTGTAAATAAGTGGGTTAACATTGTTTTTTTTATGTACATCATTTAGAAGATAAAGCAACAAAACAACATCATGCTTAACAGTTAGTTTTTTTTACAATACAGAAATAATGTTTGAGTGAAGTGTATACATTGTATATCCATACATTTTTATACATGTAGTATTTAATTACAAACTGTTCAGAGATTTTTTATTCTCTTTTGTAGGATTTATGGATTTAACAGAAGAATTAATTAAAGGGGTCTTAAAATTTATTAGTGTCACTGAATTGTTAATGACTGTTTCTAAAGTCAATAAAAAATTGCATGACATCATTGAGAGAAATTGTGGAGTGTTTGTTGAAGTATCATTTAATGAAGATTGTTTTGTCATTGATAAGCAAACTCTAAAATTATCAACAATGTCAGTGGAAAAACTACATACATTTGAAGTAGGGAGTCAAATTTTTGATATGACAAAACTAGAATTTAATCAAATCATATCAAGACTTGCAGGAGGTTACCATTTGAAAAGGCTCAATTTATGTGAAAGCCCATTGTTCGATTTTTCATTTTTGCAAAACTTGGTAACCTTGACATCTTTGGATATTTCAAACACCCAAATTATTGATGATGAGTTGAAATATTTAAAAAATCTCTCAAATTTGACAGAACTTTATTTATCATTTACAGCTTTGTCTGTAAACTCAATTGTAAGCATTTTGGGTTATATGCCTTTAAAAAAATTGGATGCTTGTCAAGTGAAATTCAGTTTTGTGAAGTTTCGCGAGTGTTTTGTGAAATGCCCTACATTGCAATACATTCATACTTCTTTTATTTCAAAAGAAGATGAGTCAAATGCTAAATCTTTTATTTACATGATACAAAATTTCAAGGATGTCAAATTAGCTATCTTCTGAGATTAGATTTGTGTTGGTTTATAGTTGTTTTTAAAGTATATAGACAAGACTTTTAAATGTGCTCTGTTTCATTTAAGAGATCAATGTTATAGTAATAACAAGATTAGTTCTTTTTGTTTATTAAAGTTTGAAAGCGGAGTATGAACTTTAACCTAATAGAGACAATATTATACTTTACAAGGAATTGTACTAGATGTTTTATGTTGTGCACAAGACAATTTAAAAAAAAAGTGTATATTCTAATTTTGCAAGACAGCAATGTATTTGTATTTATTTTAACATGTTTAGAGTACTTGGTTTACAGTATTTTTGTTTTAAATTTGTGATACTTTTTTACAACAGTCAGTTGTTATAGATTGTTACCTTTTTAATTTGTTATTGATTAAAGATTTATATATCAAAGTCTTGTTTTTGTTATACTACATGAGGCCTTGTTGCGAATGAGACATCACTGATTTTGTACCTGAGGCTATACATGAGCAACATGATGGGTGCCACATGTGGAGCAGGATACTACTGAAAAAGTCCCGTTTTTGAAGGAGGTCTTGTTGCTCTGACAGTCTTGAGCTTTCTTTGTTGTGTTTTGTGGACTGTTGTTTGTCTTTCGTCATTTTTCATTTTATTTTGCCATGGCTTTGTCAGTTTTTCATCGACTTTGAATGTCCCTTAGGTATCCCCCCTCTCTTTTTCAGTGTTTTGAAGTAAAATTGGTCAATGAACCGAACCTTATGTTACATAAAATGCAACATTCAAGAAGATTTCAGAAAATGGTAATAACTTCATGTTAATTAAAAGATAGATTTAGATTGTGCAATCAATAACTTTTCTCAAGTTGTCAGTAAAACCATAGTTGGTGCAATCTTATTTGCACACCATATTTATTGGGAAACTAATGAATATCAGGCATACCAGAAAGTTGTTTATATTTATCTAAATTCCAGCCTGACCTTGATGCAGGGTATGACGTATTTGTACATTGTTCACGTTTTCCAGTACAGTACTTGTTAAGATGAATATCAATAACAAAAGCACTTATTTCTCTTATGATGAGTAAAGTTGTCACTTGAAAACTTGCCCCATATCATTTTATTTCTTTATAATCAAATATGAGAAGTGATTGATTGATTGTTGGTTGCTTAACGTCCAGTGGCAAATTTCATGCATATTCAGGACGAGATTAAGTTCACAATAAATACAATAGGTAGGTTGATACAATAGAGGCCATCTTGGATGATGGTCGGAGAAATCTGGACTGCCACCGGAAAAGGAGGGCACATTGGATAGGGACAGAAATTTTGCCTTGCAACAGGCCACCTACGGACCCCTCAAAGAGTTGTTGCAAGGGTTCTTAACGTGCAAAGAGCGTGGCACACTCTTTACACGAGGCATCGGATTTAACGTCCCCCTTCTGACCGGACGTGACTGCGAACTTGATACATCCCGCACAGCCAAACGGACGCCCCACTTCGGCAAGCGTTTTACTGCCGGTCGGGAGAAGACCAAGTGACCATATTTCTATACCCCAGTCACCCTTGGGGGTAATATGAGAAGTGTAAAATTCAAAAGAAGTGGCACTCCTACATATGTTTTGGAAACTATCTTACTTTATATAGAACACACAGCAGTCTGAATGAAATTGGCAGATGTATATGTATGATTTTTTTTCTTCAAATTGAAATGCCTTTTGTAGGGTACTGATAGAGGCCACTTAAAATGGATCCATATAAAAATGAGATGTGATATGATTGCCCATGAGACAACTAACCACAAGAGTTAAAATGAAGTGGTAGTAAGCAATTATAGGCCACCATGTACATTAAATCAGAATTTATACTGTAGGTGTGGGTATGCTTATTCCTCCAGAACACCTTACATTTTTGTGTGAGTCTGTTACTTATATTTTTCAGTTTTTGCTTGTTTTTCTGTCAATCTGGATTTTATTGATTTTTGAATAGAAGTTAAAAGAAATATGAAGTATAAATCAATGAGACAGCAACCTAACGTCAAAAATAAAATATGCAAACAACCAATCAGCAAGCCTCACATGTATCGAATTGGCAGGAAATTAGGATGTTGCACAAGATTGAGTGATTGCTGCCAAAAAAATCCAGGAAAAAATTTACATGCATATTCAGGAAGATAATTTGGGGAAATAAATATACCCTTCTTTGTAGTAGACATGTTTTTTTTAATACTAGCTCCTAAGGGAACAAGTAACCACACTACCAGGAGACAACCTAGGTAGCTACACCTCTCTGTTTAAATTTCCTTTATAAGGTTAGTTTAAGGAACATCAAGGATAAATCCAAGTAGAATATATCTGAACACGGTAAAATATTGTCAATCTTTAAAAGGTAAAATGCAGTAACTATATACACTTCTCTATTTACATATAAAATATGGTAGTTATATATTAATTCCCCCTTTTCAAATTTACACCAACAAAAAGCAGAGCCTTCAAGGAGCCTGTAGTGTTCACCTGACAGTTTGGCATAAAACTGATACAATGCAAAAAGAATAGTTGTCTTGAATGGAAATTTTTGTGGGCCCAAATCTTGTCTTGTTGGACCCATTTTCTTTCTTTTCTATTATATTTTTCATTAGTACAGAAAAAAAAAAAAATCCGCAAAAACGGGTAAAAATTGTCATTCAAGGGCAATAACTCGTATACAAGTATACTGACGATTTTGTCCTCAGATACAGCTTCTCTCTATTTATTACAGTGGTTTTTTTTAAATGATGCTAATCGTCATTTCAGACAATAACTCAAATAAGAATTGGTCTGACAACTTTGGTTAAAATGGACAGTAAGTAAATATTGACATTTCTATCCCAATCAGATTTTCACTGTCTATAACGGTATTCAAGTTTAAAAAAAAACAACTATATACTAGATAAAACACAAAGGTTATGTAAAAAATGCATGCTGGATAAAGTTGAAGATGAAGAACATTTTATATGTGAATGTCCCCTTTATCTTTTGAGAAAAGAGTTCTGTGATAAAATTTGATAAGTTGTCAAAATTTCGAAGTGTTAAACACAAGTGCCAAGTTCAATTGACTTTTTATTCAAGAAAACCTATAGGTATTAAAAAAATTTTGAACTTATATTAAGAAATGTTTTGAACACAGAAAACTATCATTAAAGTACAGATATGTTTATATATAACCCATTGAGAATATTTGCCTGTTAATATTTTATACAATCTGTTTTATTACTGCTTTTTTACACATATTCTTTGGCTCTGGTCTGGCTGTGGCTTAAGATCCGGCATAAACTTATAAAGTTGATTATATTCATATTTATATAAGATTGTCAAAATTATTTGTGTCTCTCAATTATAAAAAATCATTGTAATAAATTGCTTTGCTCATCATGGGTCCTTTAATTGGAATAAAGATATATTGTGTCTTATCTTATCTTTATAGACGATACTTGTATTTTACACCTTTTTTCTACGTTTAGAGATTGAAGTAATATATTTTTTTTAAAACTAGATACACCAAGGATGATTGTGGCCAATTTTGGTTCCAACTGACTAAGACGTTTAACGGACGACTACGACGAAGAACAAGAAGTGATGCCAATAGCTCACACTGGCCCCTTGGTCCGGGCGAGCTAAGCTTAATGTACAAGTATACCAATTAAGACGTACAAATCTTTTGGCACAACAAATTTCCTTCATCAGTGTCGTTCTTTTTAAACAATATTATTATCTTTAAGATATATTAATTAACAATGAAGGTATTTTATTTTGATCAAGGACATGCCGTCCTTTCAGGCTAAATTTTACAGAAATATAAGTTTTGACCTGTTTAATCATAATTGTCTTCAACAGCAATGCATTACACCCAATACTTTTTGATTTTATGAATACATAAGAAATTGTTGCAAAATGCTTTAGGTCAACTATTCATTTTAATTCCATTCAATAGAAGATGATGACGGATTGGTGTTTAACGTCCAGTGGGAAATATTACATGCATATCGGGACGAGAACATGGTAATGAGATAGAAGTATGAATCCTGTTAATTTCAAGACCGCCGACGAGCCGGATTTTTAACGTGCTAGTTCACAAGGTAAAAGTCCGAAGGAAGACACAAATAACCTTACTCGGGACACATTATTCTGACTCTGATCATGCCAGACTTGCTCATGCCGAAAGAAATCATAGCTTAAAATTCTTGTATACCACCGTAGTCCTAGGGACTTCCATAGAATTAAAAATATGTGATTTCAACAAATATTGAAGTTAATGACATGTGTCACTTAGCACATGGTCATGCAGTAAATCGGACTAAAACTCATCCATATAATTGTATGGCTCAGTGGGGTGTTTGCAGAATTTCATCGGAGGCAATTTCTTGGCATGCTTACTCCTAAATGCGTGTGCTTGCCAGAGAAGAAAAAAAATTCAAATTTTCAAGTCTTTGGTTTGACCCAGTTGGATATCTAACTAACAAACTACCGACATCCCAAGTCATGCTAGGCACCACAAGATCACCACTATAAAAAGGTTTTCGTCATGACGTTCCAATTTTAAAGTTAAAGGGATACGGTTTGGAAAAAATTAGGGAAACCAATTAATAAAATAAAACAAATATAGTAAGTTATTTTATTGCAAATTTGCAGCTATTTGATCGCGTTTTAAAATTCCTTGTTGGTCTGGTCCTTGAAGATTGTTGACTGCGTTTTGTTGAATGTTATCTTCTTCATCGTCATCCATCATATCAAGAGCAGCGTCCCCATCAAGTATTGATATGTTGTGGAGAACACAACAGGTGATAATTATTTCGTTCACTGTTTTAATCTGCTGGACTTCGATATACCGTAGTCTGCGGAATCGTCCTTTCAACATGGCAAAAACTCTTTCTATGATACTACGTGTGGCAGAATGAGCTGCATTATATCTCTTTTGAATTTGTGTCAAATTACCAGTGTTCCTGTATGGCGTCATGAGCCAGGTCTTAATCGGGTAGGCACCGTCTCCTAAAATGTGATTTTGACCACAAGCCATGTTTGCTTCGTCCCATAAATCTGATTGTCGTAGCACCCTGGAGTCATGAACACTTCCAGGAAAACCCGCTAAACAATTCGAAATCTTCATATCTTGAAGGCAAACTGCTTGCAGAATAACACTGTGGAAACTTTTTCTACTGACATAACTTTGTGGGTGTTCTGTTGGGGGTTTAATATGGATATGTGTTCCATCTATACATCCGACGATTCCAGGAAATCCCCTCTTTTCTCTAAATTTTCTTACGACATCATTTTTTTCAGCAGCACCCGAGGGCCATCGTATAAATCTGTCCTTAAGGTTATTCAAAATAGCCGAAATAAACCTATCTCTACTAACAATTACAGACGAGTCGGCCACATCAAAGATATTTGATATAATGCGCACATTTTCCTGATGTCCAAGATATCTCAAGGCTATTAGAACGGTTTTCTCCAAAGAAATTCTCCCCCTACCGCCAAACTGAGGTGACCTGACTGACATTTCTGGGCATGTAGACAATAACTGGCAAAGGTGCTGAAAACAGTCAACTGATATTCTATATATTCTCCTGAATTCAACAGCTGTAAATTGGGCAACAACATCAGATATATAATTGTCTATTCGAACACGACTTTCTCTTTGCCTAAAAAAAAGAAGAGAATTAGCTACAAAATAAATGAATGATAAACATTTTTATAATGTCATAAGATATCTGATTTCATATATTTTTTAACATTTAATGTACTTTATCCATGCACTTAAGAAAAATAGGCAGTGTCCCCCCCCCCCCCTTTTTATGAATAAAATCTTATAACTCGGAAACGTAAAGTCTGAAATTTATAAAAATCGAAAGGAAGCTTAAGTCAATAGATATAAACAATTCACCAAAGTTTCATACAAACTGGATAAAGCGATTTTGAGTTATTGTCCGACATGTGGACGACGGACGGACAGACGGACGGACAACGGTATACCATAATACGTCCCGTAAACAGGCGTATAAAAAGTCAGTCCTTTTTAAAACTACTTGTATAATAAACAATAGTTAGTAAATGTGTTCATTTGTCGGAAGTATCGAAGGACCGTATGTCTCTACTAAATAATTTTCCAACGTCACAACAATCATACATTTGTGTTTGCTGGAAAACTTACAGAAACTTACAGAAAGGTCTGTAGTACTGCACCAAATATAACTGTACTTTCTGAGTCACAGTCATTGTCACTATCATCGTCTGATAAAAGAAACTCTGTAAAAACTGTTTCCATTTTTTTTAATACGAAAATTATTTGTTTATCAAATACATACACAATAGTCCAGAAGCGATCTGTTTGTGTTTGTTTGCTTCAAACTTCTGGAGGTAACACGTGATTCTACAGAAGCACTCCATTTCTATTTGTTTGCTTCCCAAACCTGGAGGTCTTCTGGATGTCGTCAGAAGAGAGCAAACAAATACACCCTTGGATTTACCTGTCTTGAAAATACATAATTGGTAGTTGAAGTTAGCAACGTCCATTGGCTAATATTACGGGAAAAAAGGACGATGCTTTTGTATTTAATTATTCTTTATCTTTCCTGCATCTTTTCTCGTCTTTTTCGTCAAGAACTTTAGGTTCTAAAGTGTGGAGTTGGTGGATCCAAACGTTTTCTCTTCTCCTTCTCGCCGTGGTGTCCGACTCGGTGTTGACTTCTACGATTTGGAAAGTAACATTATCAAAAGGATGTTTCGTTGAACGAAGATGTCTTGAGGACAGTTTTTGTTGGTTTTGTACGGTGGTTATTGAGCTATGTGACTATATGATGAGCTTAAAAAATATATGTAATGTCTAAAAACACCAACAATCAACATTCATTATTCTTAAGCGTGGATAAGTTAGTGAAAATAAAGTGATACAGTTACTGAATTAAAATTATATAAATGTCTAAGAATATAACTTAAAAACGCTTATTAAAAAGTTCATTTAGATTTTAAATAGAAATACGCAATATTGCACTAAACAAAATAGCTTCAGCAGGCGTGTGCATATCTCAAGGTGAAATCGGATGCATAACAAAAAATATTTTTGTAGCTTAATCTAAACAAGATTTAAGAAAAAGTATATATTTATTGATGTTGCATAAAATATGTTTGTAGCTACAACTACATAAAGTTGGAATAAAAGTAACACATTTATAGATGTTCATTTAATTGTATGAATTTTTATAAATTAGTTAGTAGGATTTCAATAATAATGCTTTTGATTAGCTTTTAAATCTTATTTCGTCTCTCTGGTTATCAGATTCAAGAGTTCGTAATTGTCTTCCTTGTGTATATGTTCCGGACCATATGAGTATTTGGACCATACGCGTATGGTCATGACCATGTGGGTATATACTCATATGGTCCGACCATACGCGTATGGTCCGACCGTACGCGTATGGTCGGGGTAATTAACATTCTGTTACAGTTTACTTTTAATACTTCTTAACTCTTCATATGGTATGACCGTTCATTAAAAAGACGCTATCATATAGGTAATTTTATAATTATTTTATAATAAAAAGATTAGCTAAAGAAAAAATAGAAGTTTCACAAAGTTAATTTTACTTAATTGTCAAAACTATGATAAACACATTTTATACCTTTGGTCATTACCGATGGTCATTACCGATTTGTTATTACGAGTGAATGGCACTATGAATATGTCGACTTAGAAATTAAATTTTAAAAATTTCTTTATCAACTGTTACACAAGAAGTCACTGGAAAGTAACATAGTTTATTTAAAATGTCTTGTGAATATGGTGTATTGCAGTCATTTTTAGGAAATTTGAGATCTAGAACTTTTTAAAAACACCATAGAAATCAAAATGGGCAAAGACCTCGGTTTCACTGTACGCAGCTGCAAAAAGGCTAACTTTTCACTCGCAAACAAAAGGTGTACATGAAACGGATCGTGCACAACCAAGACTTGCGAATGCAAAAAAGCCATGATACCGTGTGGAAGTACATGTCACCCAAGCCTACATGTAAGAATGTATCTAGAGATGAAAACTAACTATGGTATCAATATTTGATTTTTACGTAGTTTTTGAATTAACAAATTGTTATGTTACCATCATAGTGTTTTTAGATAAAGTTTTTGTATTATTGAAACGTTTATAATGTAATTTGAAATAAATACCTATATGGTCCAAATACTCATATAGTCCGGCCCGTTAAAAACCAAACGAGTATTATACTCATATGGTCCAACCATACGCGTACGGTCGGACCATACGCGTATGGTCAGACCATATGAGTATACACATATGGTCATGACCATACGCGTATGGTCCAAATACTCATATGGTCCGGAACATATACACATTTTGATTTTTCTTAATGATTTAAAAGGTGATGTTTTCAAAATCATGTCCTGCTCTTAACAGGTATCTTGTTATTGGACAGTTTCTTTCTTTTGAATAAAAGAGGGACGAAAGATACCAAAGGGACAGTCAAATAAATGACCGATGGTTATTTAGTCGGTTGTTAAATGGTGTCATCAAGATATTGTATTTTGCAAGTTCCACACGCAAGAACATAAATTTTAATTTGTTGTTATAGATATGTTGTATTTTTGAATGTAGGACAGAAAGTCACAGGACAAAAAGTCAAAATTCATTTTTTCTGATTATTTTCTTTAAATAAAAACCGCTTATTTCTACAAAAATATTTTTGTATTTTTCTTGAACTATTGTATATAAACGAACTTTAACAAAATTTATCAAAAATATATCAAAGAAGATCAAATAATTGTTAAATAAACAAAATTTCAAAGTGGTTTGGCACTTAAATGGCTTCATGGTGCCAAGAAATATATCTTTTGCCTGATTAAAATTAAATAAATCTTGATTTTTCAAGTGTAATGACACATTTCCTAAACTTTAATATGAATATATGTATTAAAAACGAAATATTTCAAAATATATCTCTTATATATTCAAACAATTGTCAACAAATTATTTGTGACTTTTTGTCCTATCAAATTTGTGACTTTATGTCCTGTGACTTTTTGTCCTGTGACTTTCTGTCCGTTTACCGTATTTTTTCTTAGTGACTGTGCTGACGAGTTGGGTTTCGATGTTGACGACTTAACAGAACTTACAATTGTCTCTTCCGCATGGTTTACAACCTCCGATTGTTTATATACTTTAAATGTTACTAGAATATCTTATGAGGTTTGTTGGAACTGCAGTAAGCCATAACTTTATTTTAAGGAAGTATCATTTCAATGAGACGCTTGTGTTTGTGGACAATTGGTGAACTATTTGTCAGGTCAGGACGAAAGCCAACAACAAACGGGATTAAATTTGTTTGGGCCGTCTTTTCTTAGTATTCAAGTAGGATTGTTCGGTCTTTTTCTTTTGCTCCACCGAAAGGTTCTGAAATATATTTGTTCTTATAACCTCTTGATTTAGGCAGCAACCATTTGATTTTCTGGGGGGGGCTATGTTTTTTTTTGGAAAAAAAAGTTTGTTTACAGTTTTTGGAGAAAAAAATAAATTGTTTTTGATTCTGAGAAATTTTTTTGTACCTTGTAACTTGTATTGCATAACTTCCTCCAATAAAGGAGCACCTCAATCAATGAGTATTCCACCACCAGTTCGAAAGTACATATATCTTAATCTTTAAAATATAAAAGTCACACAGGTAGATATCTATCATCATTAAAAGGAATATTTAAAATGTTTTGTATATACACATGTATCGGCATAAAAATATGAGCTAGTTCAACGTCATTAAATTTAAAATTTAAAATACTTCCTCGATATTTACAGTTTATTTACATGTATATATATATATATATGATCAGCATAAATCGTTCTTCTGCATGTTTGCTGATTTTATTTAGGATAGTTAACCTTTGTCTGTATACAGTGTAGTGTGGCCACGTACCCACGCTTACTGCTTCATAGGACATTATTGGGCTGAGTTGTAGTATTATAGTTTCATTAAAGTGTGGCGAGATCCACGCTTATTCTCTGATAACGATATATATTTATCATCTTCAGTAAAGTGTGGCGAGATCCACGCTTTAGAAGGCATTATAGGCTATGGTTGAGTTAACAAGTGTGGCGAAAACCACGCTCATTTTGTATTAATGTCGAGATTCCTTTATCGATGTGTCCGTAGAGTGTGGCGTAACCCACGCTCACGGTGTCTTTTAAGCTAACTTGATGTTGGATCGATATCATTGAGAATTCTCGACCTGCTTGTGTGTAGTAGAAAGCATAGTCTCCTTGATTGAAATTCTATGTCCATTAGGATTGAATTGTCACAACTGGGTTCCAGTAATCCAATTGTGCTTGAATCAATTATCACTTGGATAAGGTCTACTTCGCTACCGTTGTGTTTGAATTGAATACTGAGCTTTTCATGTAGCAGTTGGATATTGCTTAAGATTGATTTTCTCTGGTTCGACAGTGCAGGACAGAGTAGTAAGAAATGTTCCAAGGTTTCATCTGATGTTTGACACAAAGGACACGTTGCCAATAGTCCTTTGTTTTTTGAATGCCTTGTTCTGTCAGCCATGAGTATATAACTTCCTGTTGCTATTCTTAATTTTACGGGTATTCTCATAGCTTCTTGCATGGAATTACTAGCAGATAGGTTTACTAATACATGTGTCTTTCCTGGTATATATTGACTATTTAAATACTTTAGTGAGGGGTACAGCTTACAATGACCCTCGATAAAATGTTTCCAATACTTTGATACTTCTTTATTTACCATGGTCTTCCATTTTAATTTTTGAATTTGACTGTCTAATAGATATAAGGCGGATGGTAAGTTGTATTTCGCTAGAATCGTTTTAACAATAATAAACCAGCTGTTACTATCATCTGTTTTCATAAGTAGTTGTCTATATGCAATTTGTTTTTCTAAACTATTTTGTGGTTGTCTAGATATATTTCCAAATAATGATAAAATCTTTTTATGTATTTGGCCCTCTATTGGTAGTTGTCCAGAAAGAATATATATGGCGGGCGTAGCTGTACTTGTTGGTAAAGAAAGTAATTGTTTAATGCATTTTTTGTGGAATATGTCAATAATATCCAAGTTTTTTCCTGTAGGAGTTACTAATTCCAGGCCGTACAGAAGTACAGGAATGACATAGATGTTAAATATATGTAGTAAGGATTGTATGTCCAGTCCATTCTTCCCATGCAAACCAGCTGGCATTAAACTGTACATGGCTCGTCTAGCTTTTTTCACGTTTTCATACAACGGATTAGGATCATCTGGTTTTGATGTGCGTAAGACCCCCATATGGGTTGTTTGGCTAACTATTGGCATTATTGAGTTACCTATACTCCATGGAAAGGAAGGTTCTTGTTGTTTTCTACGATTTGGATAGACTGGCAGAATAACACTCTTCACTGGTTGAAGCTTATATCTCTCCCTTTGACTGTAGTTGTATGCCATGTTAATAAGTACCTGTAGTTCCTCAGGGTTGTCGCTCATTAGTGCCACATCATCTGCACAAGTCGGAGCTGCGCAACAAATGGATCCTATTTTTGCTCCCAATCCTGAGTGCTCGATATCTGTTAGGAGATTATTGATGTACAGCTTGTATAGGTCGGCGCTCAGTATACCACCTTGTTTTACGCCTTGACATATTGAGAATGGTTCAGATATTAGACCATTAAATTTAACTACACTGCTAGAGTCCATGTGAAGACTATGTATAAGTTTCCATAGTAGCCCCTCTACCCCTGCTATGTATAGCTTTCTTAGGATACTCTCATGCGTTACCACATCAAATGCCGATTTAGCATCTAGAAGCGCTATATATATTATTTTACCAGCATCCCTGCACTCTCTGATAAATTCTTCTATAAAGAAGGAGCAGTTCATTGGAGCTGAGTTCACAGTAAATCCTCTTTGTAGTCTATTTTGTTCCTTCAATATTTTAGGTTGGACCTTAGCCTTTGCTACAGACTCAATTAGTTTCAGCAGTATTGGCATGATAGTTATCCCTCTATAGTTAGTGGCGTTCTTGTTACTTCCTTTGTTCTTGAATACAGGAGTGAGGAGACCCATTTTGAGTATTTCAGGTATTACTCCTAATTTGAATGATGATACTATCATATTTTTTATAACTGTTTGCAGCTTATCACCACCATATTTGATATTTTCAGAGGATATGCTGTAAATGTCTGGAGATTTGTTTATTTTCAACCCATTTATGGCATCTTGAACATCTTTTTCAGTTACCAAAATTGTCAATTATTTTTTCTACGTCACACAGGTATTGGAAAATATATTTGTTGTTTATAGTGTGAAGATGTATCAGCCACTATGTTCCGCCAGTTACTTTGTTACGGCGGAACTTTTCAACCAATTATTTCGTTTCGAAGGCACTTTTGTCTTATTCCGAGTGCAGTTGAAAAGTTCCGGTAAAGAGTAGCTAGCTGGAGAGTCTGTGAACAATGTAGCTAATTGAATAGTTCTAGCTGAACTCAACGGTAGTCAAATTAAAGTTGTATTTCATAGCTCACTAAAATCTAAATGCAAATTTAGTATTCATAGTACCTTCAATTTATGATGAGTTTATTTACAACAGCTGGGTCGATGCCACTGCTGGTGGAGATTTATTTCCCCGAGGGTATCACAAGCCCAGTAGTCAGCACTTTTTGTGCTGACATGAATTGTCATTGATATGGTTATATTTATAAATTTACTGTTTACAAATTTTGATAATTTTTTTGAAATACTAAGGCTTTTCTACCTCAGGCATAGATTACTTTAGCTATATTTGGCATTTAGAAATTTTGGCCCTCAATGCTCTTCAAATTCGTACTTTATTTGGCCTTTTAAACTTTTTTGGATTAGAGCGTCACTGATGAGTCTTTTGTAGACGAAACGCGCGTCTGGCGTATATACTAAGTTTTGTCTTGGTATCTATAATGAGTTTATTTTTAGATATGTGTATAACAGTAAATAAAACTTGTACCGTTATTTTACTTTTCATCAATTCGTCAAATGGAACATTGTGTGACTAATTGAAAAGATCCGTTGGAACTTTTGGGCTAGTTTGTAAGTTCTGGTTTTGACATATTTGCCAAAGAGGATCTTTGTGACTAGTTGATAAGTTCCTATTGACTTTTGAAATCAGTATATTATTATATAATATGTTTCGCTTAATATTATATATATAATTTGGGGCAATGGGTAGGTATCTTTGCGATTCAAAAGGTTAATGCCTCTTTAATCTATACAGAATCTCCAAGTCTGGTCTTTTTTCTTACAGAGTAAGACTGGGGAACTCAAGGGACTATTACTGTGCTCGGTCATGCTCTTTTATGTCATCTTTCAACATTTTGTCAATTTCTTAACTAATTATGTCTTTCTGGACAAGAGCAACTCTCCTTTGAGGAATTCGGATGGGCTTCACCAGTATCTAAAGAATGCTTAATGTCAGTGCGACCTAATTTTCCTTCGGGTACCAAGAATTTATGCAAACAATCTGATTATTCAATAATACAAGATCTGTAATGAAAAAAATGGTGTAAAGTTATCACTGTTTATAGTCGATCATATGCTTGGCATATTCAATACTGGCTGATTCTTCATCTAATTTTATGAAAGAAATCGGTGAAACATACATGTTATTCAAAGATAGAATTTTTCAAAAGCTTCACTGTGTAGTGTTGCTGAATTAAAAGAGGGTTTGTGTTATTTTTATTGTGTTCACGGAAATCAAATATAACTTTTGGTTTGGGAAGTTGCCATGGAGGACATTTGCAAGTTTAACTTGAGCAACAGATTTTAAATCAAAAGAAGCTAAATGTGGTTTTAAATAAAGACAACAGTAGTATACCGCTGTTCAAAACTCATAAATCCATGGACAAAAAACAAAATCGTATACCTAACGGAGGAATTTTATTTTCATATTTTGCAAAAATATCTTCATAAATCTGTCAGAGTGAGTGCTCATCAGCCTCTACATGCAGACTTTCAACTGGTGAGGTTTTAAATGCGCCAAGACCGAGACGCAAACCTTGGTGATGCACAGCATCGAGAATCTGTATGTAGGAATTCCTTGCAGAGCCATACACTATAGAGCCATAATCTAGTTTAGATCTAACTAGAGATCTATATAAATTAAGTAAAATGTTGCGATCAGCACCCAGTCAGTGCTGCCGACAACTTTTAAAATATCTAAAGCTTTTAAACATTTCGAATTTAACATTTTGATATGAGGTAGAAAGGTTATCTTTTTATCGAAAATTAACCCAAGAAATTTTGTTTCATCAACCATTTTAATTGGGTTGCCGTACAAAGTGAGTTCTGGATCAAGATGCAATTTCCTTTTGTTACAAAAATGCATCCCTACCGTTTTTGACGTGGAAAATTTAAAACCATTTTCCGAGGCCCATTTTTCAATTCTTTCAAGACATAATTGTAATTGTCTTTCTGTGTTATTCATATGTTTGCCTCTATAACATATTAAAAAATCATCAACGTACAATGAACCTCCAATATTACTTTTTAAAACTTCAACAAGGCTGTTGATTTTAAAACTAAATAATGTAACAGATAAAATACTGCCCTGAGGGACACCCATCTCTTGATCATACAGATCAGACATGGTCAACTAACTCTAACATTTAATTGTCTGTTAGAGAGAAAATTAAAAATAAAATTCGGCATATTACCCTTCAACCCCATATCAAATAGATCTTTTAAAATACCATATTTCCATGCAGTATCATAGGCCTTCTCAAGGTCGAAAAAGACCGACACCACATGTTCATTTTTCGCAAAACCATTACGGACAAATGATTCGAATCGAACAAGATGATCAAGAGTACTGCGGCCCTGGCCCTGTCGGAATCCACACTGTATATTGGCTAATAGCCCATTGGATTCCAAGAACCAAACAAGGCGATTATTGACCATCCGTTCGAGTGTTTTACAGACACAACTGGTAAGAGCAATTGGTCGATAATTAATAGGATCCGTATGATCTTGACTTGGTTTTGGAATAGGCACGACGGTTGCAAGCTTCCAGATTGATGGTAAATCACCAGATTCCCAGATGTTATTCATGAGCTGCAAGAGAGCCTCTAGCGAGGAATCTGGCAAGTGTTTTAAAAGAGTTGGTAGTGAATATTATCAGGCCCACAAGCTGTATGATAGACTTTTGACAGAGATGTTTTAAGTTCTTCAAGAGAAAATAGTTAATTATAATTTTTTTCTAGGACGATGTCTGGCAGGGGTTGCCTTCCTTCCGTTGTAGGAAGGCGTCCCAGATAAAAGAAAAACTAGCCTTGCCAGTCCGCGAAAATACTTTATTTAGAATTTATTGTAAAAAATTTATAACTACTAAGATATCCTGCACAAGGCACGGGCTTATCTGTCATAGTCCGCGAAAATACTTTATTTAGAATTTATTGTAAAAAATTTATAACTATTAAGATATCCTGCACAAGGCACGGGCTTGTCTGTCATAGTCCGCGAAAATACTTTATTTAGAATTTTTTAACAATATATTCATCCAGTTCAACCTGAAAATATGCGCAACAATACTATACATGCATTATGTATCAAGTGTATAAAACATCAATGGGAAACAAGAAAGGAAAAATGCATTAAACACAATACAAATAAATTGCATAAACAAAACTGTATACTTACTTAAACACTAAAATAATTGAAAAAAGATAATAGAACCTGCATTGGTTGTAACGTAAACATGTACTAACCAGTATAACTACATAAGAAATGTACACAATGAAATTGAACATGAACAATATAGAAAAATGTACACAATACAAATGAACACAATAATGAACATCTAAAGAAGAAAGAAAACAAAAGTAAGTTATCAACATGCAATGGTTAAAAAACAGAATTCAAATGAACAGTTTGAGCACATAATATACTTACCAATAAGTAAAACAGAATTAATCAAACAAAGTAATTGCAGTATTAATAAAATACAATTAGATAACACAACTTCTTTTAAACAATTTAAATCATAATTTACCCACTGCTGTAATAATAATGTAATACATGTATAGTATTAAATACACAATCATTCCTTTTTCTTTTTGAAGGTTGTTGTTCTCTCGTTGATCTTTCTTTTGCGTTGTTCGATTCTCTTGCCCAATGCTCTCGGCTTTATGACATTCATCCTGCCATCTGTTGATGTAATTACACGCTTATCTGGGGGAATGTAGCTCTTGAATCTCTTGGTCAATCTTTCTCTTTCTGGTACAGTTTTATTTACCCATGACGTTGCTGTTATCCCAAAATGTTTATGTGAATCAGCCACACGGTACTGGCCCCTGGACACCAAAGCACGCTGCAAGTCCTTGAATTGTGCTTCGACGATTTCCTGAATGGTCACTATCAAGTCTAGTAACGGTTTTGATTGCCAGTTTATGGCTGATTTCAGCACATGGTTCAGTGATTCGCTGTTGTTGTTGGTCCAGCCTTGGTCAAAGTAACCTGGTGGTGTCGGTCCCTCCCATAACTCACGAATTGTACGTGCTGCACGATTGGAGAAATATCGGTGGAACGAAGCTGACAGTTCCTTTGTTCGTTCCTAAATTTGTTCACACTTCACATCGAAACAAATGTCATCATCGGAACGAACTAATCCTTGGTCACCAAAGATGCTGGCTGGTACGGACTCTCTATCTTTCTTGTCGATTCCATCATCTATCATTCTCTGCTTTATATTACATTTTAAGTGTCGAATACACAGGATGTGACCAGATTCGGGGAATGCTGTTTTCATCGATTTTACTAATCCTGGTTCTTCGTCCGTACCAAAAAATAGTTGTTCCGTGTCGGCGTCAATTAATTTCACTCTAAGATGATTGAAGAAATTGCTGAAGATGTCGAAGTCGCTGTTGTCGTGAATATAAATCGGACCCATAAATATCGGCGGTTCTTTGGTCTTCTCCATCACAACGGCCATCTGCTTGTAACAAGTTACTGTCACATGCATATCACAGAGGTTGAAGGTCTTGTCTACACCAATGATCGATAGCCCGGAACAACACAGGTGTTTGAGGTCTTCCAGTTGATAATCTGAATAAAGTATCAGGCACGGTGCCTTCCTTTTTATCTCTTATTATGGATCGGACAATGATATCCTTATCACCGGCGAGCATCTTGTCAATCTCGTTAATGTGGTCAGCAATTTCCCCCCGACTTACGGAAAGGCCTAAATCTGAAAATTTCAAGGCAGATCTTGACCTAATAAACAATTTTTACCCTATGTCAGATTTGCTCTAAATACTTTAGTTTTTGAGTTATAAGCCAAAAACTGCATTTTACCCCTATGTTCTATTTTTAGCCATGGCAGCCATATTGGTTGGTTGGCCGGGTCACCGGACACATTTTTTTAACTAGATACCCCAATGATGATTGTGGCCAAGTTTGGTTTAATTTGGCCCTGTAGTTTCAGAGGAGAAGATTTTTGTAAAAGTTAACGACGACGGACGCCGGACGCAAAGTGATGGGAAAAGCTCACTTGGCCCTTGGGGCCAGGTGAGCTAAAGAAGGTGTTATTTAGTTACATGTGGCAATAATAATACAATGGCATATGGCTTAAAAAATTCCGATATCAAATATGTCCTTAACAATACATTTGTAGCAATATTACCTCAAGATCTCTGCTCGAACAATTATAATTGCAAAAAAAAAAAGCATGACAAAGATATAGCTTAAACAGCACATTTATTCTACAATAAGAATGCAATCTAAATTGCACAGACTCATCAACACTGAATATTTCTATGTTAGAGCAGCATGTGTTCCCGAGACAAGGCAGTCAGAAAACCCTTACAACCCATGGGTTATTGTTGGAACAGAGGGCCATTTCAGAAGTGGTAGATGCACTTGTGTTGTGTAAGTTGATTAATCTTACCGTAAAAAGATGGTATAATATATATCAAGCACAGCATTCAACTTACCAATATTTTTTAATGAATTACCTCTATAAAATTATAACAAATATAACAAAACCATGTGCAGCTTTAATTTCATTTCTTCTAATCAATACAACATACATATACCTCTGTAAATTGGACGTCACATGCTTATTTTAAAGCCATATTCATGTTACATGTAGGTTCAGTGTTGAAGGCTATTCTTTGACCTTTATTCAAATTGTGACTTACATGAATAGTTGTCCCATTGGCAGAAGCACTTATAACCCACATCTTGTGTTTTATAAAGATGTTGATTGACTAAAAATTTTGATACTAGAAATCTGACTTGATAAATATATTGTTTAGTATGAAAACAAGTATTTCATTTGTATCTGGGTTAGGGTAATAATTAACATAGAATTTATCAAAATATTTCCAAACACTGACCATAACACTGATATCAATATGGTTTTTCTCAATATGGCAACACTTTTGAATCTAATTTCAATCTTCAATTGCACAATGGCAATAATAAATGCACCCAATAATTTATGAATTTACAGTTGTTATAATCCTACATGTAATATTGTAAATGTAC
Source organism: Mytilus edulis (assembly GCA_019925275.1). Classification (NCBI taxonomy): domain Eukaryota; kingdom Metazoa; phylum Mollusca; class Bivalvia; order Mytilida; family Mytilidae; genus Mytilus; species Mytilus edulis. The sequence goes on from CM034354.1 coordinate 48,242,145, forward strand.
ATGTAGTGTATTTTTTTTCAGTGATAATGGTACTTGCAAGCATATTACAGCCCTCCCGTTCTTATTAGAAAACTTTTCAAGTAGACGCAAAGACAGAAATACAGGAGTTGGTACTGATGTGCCATGTACCTGGGATTGAGCAAGAAAATTTTCAAAACCACTGACAATTAATGAAATCGATATTAGAAATAACCCTTCATCTTCTTTGCCAGTAGAACCACATTCTTCGCATTACAGACGGGTCTTTCTAATTATCCTCCTTAGTATTGCACATGTCCGCACGAGGTCATCGATATCCGGTCGCCATTAAGGTCTTGAAAAATTGTAAACATTATAGAAAGCACGCTATCTGAACACACATGATTTTATTGTTGATACAGCTAAAATGAATAATCTGAATCCACCAGGCTTGAATAAAATAACAACATGGGCCGACGATATGAGGGTATGGCAAAATGTTATGTACGGTGATGTGTACAACTTTTTAGTTTCTTCAAAAGCTGTCGATGGTCAAGAAATGAAAAATTTCAAAAGCCTGCAAAGTTATAATTACTTTCAAAGTGTGTGGAGGTGTCCGGGTGACTTTATTTTAATAAATGTTGATTATGACCAGGAATATGTTCGTGAACAAGTCCAAAGATTAAAAGACTTTTATGTGAGAAAAATGATTCCCAGAATTGTTGATGAAGTAGACAGTGATCGTCTCACTTTCAGTAGACTGTTCTGTAATTTTATGAGAGAGATTTTTCAATAATAATAATTTTATGGTCTAAAGCTTTTAGTTGTTCATTTTATCTTAAGAATCACATTGACCCTGTAAAAATTTCAAATTTCAACACATCAAAGGCTGCTGCATGCTTTTTTGTTCAGGGTTTGAAGAACTATGGAGTACCCAGCAGAATACGTGCTGACCATGGTACAGAATATGCAGACACTGGACGGTTCATGATTTCAGTAAACGGTGAGGGAAGAGGAAGCTTCATGACTGGGCCTTCTGTCCACAATCAAAGAATCGAAAGATTATGGCGTGACATATTTATCAAAGTTCTTGATGTCCAAGAGACAACTGCCCATTAATAGAAGATGAATTCACGGAATTAAGGAATACCATTGACATAACAAAACATTCAGTATCACATGGACTAGACGTGTTTAGAGATGTTATGCTCCATGTTATGTCTAGACAAACTTAAACACTACTTTTTCATATACAATGTATAACTGTAAATGTAATATTAAAAGTATAAGCTTTTATATAAATGCAATATTTGATATAGGAGTAATCTAGATCTCCTTCTTTTGTATTAAAGCATATATATATACTGAGATTCAGTGCAAATGTATATTCTGTGTGCAAATTGCATGGTTTCTCCATCAAGTTAAAAAAAAAACGCCTATTAGATTGGTGAGATTAAATTATTTTTGAGCAATAATATCAGTGTGTATTCCTTGACAAGATTTAACCCTTACATACCAGGAATTATGTGTTTTACTGAACAGAATATGAAGTGATGATCTAAGCTGTCAGTCTCTCTTATTTGTGGTGATGCTGTGATAAATGAATTCCTGTTTTTTTTTCTCTTTCAAATCTATAGTTTAAATCCTAGTATGCCTAATAAGGCCCTTAATTTTACTGCTAATAGTAATTTTGTATACAGCCTTAAACACAGAGCAAAAGCCCACACTTTATACTTTAAGGCTCAGATCAACGCACTTCAACAATAAACAAAACAATGAATAATACTCAAAGTTATGATCTTATAGTAATATCCATTTTTGTCGGGCCTGCATTTTTTGTCCATATCTCAAGATACTATAAGCAATAGGTCTAGTACATTCAGTGTATGTAAGGACTTTAAGGTGTACATGTCAAACTGGCAGGTGTCATCTAACTTTGACCTCATTTTTGTGTTTTGGTCTTTTTCTTAAACTATTAACAATAGGTCAACTATATTTGTTGTATGGATGAATTGTTAGCTGTACATGTCTGCCTGGCATTGTTAATCTGACCTTGGACCTCACTTTGATGGTTCATTGGTCAATGTTTAGTTTTCTTGGTTAGTGTAAAGTGTATGTGACAGTTGTAATGAAGCTTTATAGTAAGGACTATCAACATGATATCAATGATTAGTGAAGAAGGCGAGACATTACAGTGTGCGCACTCTTGTTATACATTTCCACATGTTCATAATAATTTTCATCAATCAAATCCTAACCAATATTATCCAGGTTACATCAATCTTTTGTCAAAAATGTAGATATCCTAAACAGTCCAAGAAATCCTAACTATTTGCAATACCAAAATAAAGTCCTGACAGTTGATAGAACCATTTATAGAAAATACAGCTATGTAGATTTCATATTTAGTTCTGTTTTATTTTGGCATTATCTTAATTCGGAAATGACCACATTTGTGCATTCAAAATACATATGTGGTTGAAATTTTATTCAAGTCAACATGAGTTTTCTATATAAAATACAATATATTATATACTATAAATCAAGTTGTTTTTTTACTATCTAATTGTATCTGTATTGTGTATGTAAATTCTATGTATTTATGCTAATAAATGTTCTTTTTCTTTATACTTGTATTCTCAATATGCCCCGTGTGGGCCCTTAATTGGTATTAAATTATATTTTATCTGTTATATAAAAGAATAATTTTCTATTCTTTTTGTGTAACATTTGAATATTAGGTTCTTTTAAAGTTGAGATACTTTTGTTTCTAAATTTGGTCAATGGTCAAAGATGGAATAACTTGATACTTCATACCCTTTATACAAATACAAATTGTATGTGTTGTATGTCTGTTGTCCAGTGACTGAGACATATGAGAAAAAAGATAACTACATGCATAGCTTCCAAATTGCACATGTTTTTACAGTGGGTTTCACCAAGTTGAAAATTTGTGAATAGGAATATCACTTGTGGTAAATTATATGTTTAATACTACAACCACTAGTTCTACTTTATTTGATGTAAGTCTTGATTGTTCATTAGGTTTTATTCCACCTGGTTCTAAATTTTTGTTGAGCCTGAGACTTTTGCAAAAGTGAGACATATTGATCCTACAATTATGTATACTTTGGACATATTCTTGTTCTATTTGTAAAGGGCATAACTCTAGAATTGTAAAACATTCACGGTTATGAGAATTGTGATTTCTGTGGATTCATTATTATTCTTTGGATACCAATTGTAATGGGTACACAAATGATATATTTTCTAAAGGATTATACTCCAAAAAAAAAAAACGAACTCCCCAATGAAGATCACATACGGTGGATACATGTAAAAAAAAATGTAGTTACAGGTCTAGCTTTCAATGCAGAGCTTTGACAGATGCCTGTAGAAATCTATAAATGGTCAGTATTTAAATAATTATCAAGACATAACCAATAACTTGATTGAAAGACAATTTCATCATTTTCTTTGTTCAGTTGAACGGGAAATTGGGGTGAAAACTGTAATTTGGCATTCAATAAGAAAGATCATACCATAGAGAACATGTGTACTAAGTTTCAAGTTTATTGGACTTCAACTTCATCAAAAACATCCTTGACCAAAAACTTTAACCTGAAGTGGGGCAAACGGACCCACAGACCAGAAAAACATAATGCCCCATTACTATCGTAAAAAACAGACACTAGCGTAAGCAACAAATGACAAGCAAAATAAAAGGTCACACTTTTATGAAAAAAGAACTGGATGGGCAACAAAATCAATGCTCTTAAAATATGTGTCTGGAAAGATAATCTTTTAAACGCATGCCTTGTTTGCCCTCATACCAGTTTTAGTGGTTTCTCAGGTGCTATAGGTTATTAGTCTACTTTATATGTTGTATTAACTGGCTTCCTGATTCATATAACTCTTTGTTCAAACTAAGAATTGTTTCTCTGATACAACTAATATGTTATCTATGTATATGGTGTTGTAATACTTAAATGGTGTAACTGTCCATTTATGGACACTCACAACCAATGTGAGCAGTAAACAAACTACTCAATTTTGCAAGTTTGACATGGGTATTTAAGTAACATAGATAATAGTAACAATTAGTTTGAAGGCTGATAATTTTATTTTTCATCAAGACACAACATCAATGATAATATAAGCAGCAATAGTTAACAGCCTTGTTATAAATAGTAAGTCAGAACAATAGACTTTGAAAATGAAATAATTTTATTTATCACATTATCAACATCATTTGATAAATAGATTAAACATAAAATAAGTATGTACAGTATACTGTGGATTCATTTATGTTCGTGGGTACCAATTTTCGTGGATTAAAAAAATCTTGTATGTTTGTGGATATTTAATTTCATGGTTTTGCCGAGTCTGTATATATAAACCTTTATAAAAGTTTGTTTTTTTTGACCATTTAATTTCGTGGTTCTGCTGTACCCACGAAATCCACGAACATTGGTATCCAATGAATATTAATGAATCCACAGTATATTTGGAATCCAAATAACAATGAGCCACTTAGCACTAACAAACATATCAAAAGGTCCTAAAAAATAACCCTTTTTTATCATAAGATATATTTGATATATAAAAAATTAAAAGTTTAACTTGAACTATAATGTTATAAACTATGTACAGTATATAAATTTTGGAAACCAAAAAATAATGAACCACTGAGCACTTCCATATAAAAAAGAATCCAAAATAAATGTTTTTCCAAAGAATATAGTTTTGATATATCAGAACTTAAAATTGAACTTAGACCTTTAACTATGTACAGTATATATTTGGAATTCAAACACCAAATAGCCACTGAGCACTAATATTATATTAGCATAACAAATACCTCTTTTTTCATTTAAAGAAGCAACAAAGGTATTTACATATATCTTAAAATATCATAATTTTAATAATATCTCTTATTCAAACTGATCATTGAAGAATCTTGAGACTAGAAACTTAAATATTCCTATCACATATTCCTACTATATATAGTTTACATGTAGTAATTAAAAATGTTAACTTTGCCACTGAGCACCACTTTTTTTTCTTCAGTTTCATCAAATTTATTCTTCTTTTATTCAAACAAACAGCAATAATGCATTCTTAATTTTCAAATCTTTATAAAAATAAAAGCAGATGAGAATTTTGCTTTGAGAAAATTGTTAGGTTAACATAAATGTCAAGAACATGAAGCAATAATTTTTAGTGTCATTCATAGTAACATACCTTTTTCTACAATACAATTTATATGGAGTCAAACATTGCACTAGAACTATGTGATAAATACATATTGAATTCTTCTATAAGTTCATCGGCAGAAAAATAAAATCGACTTATTTGAAGAGTAGCTGAACAAGTGTTCGCAATAGGTCTTCTGTTGAAGCCTTGAGTGGAATTGAAAGAAACGTAAAGCCTGGGTATACATAAAATGTCACTTGATGTCCAAAACTTGAGGAAATGGAGAAGTTGTTGGTTGGAAAGGCTTCTGATGAATCTTTCAAAATAAGTCTTGACCTTTTCTTCTAAGGAACATAGGGTTGGGTCATCTGATGTTGTGTGGGATATTAAGTTGATGACTTTCAAATGTGTCGGTTTGTATTGATTCATTAAATTAATAATCACATGTTCAGTAACACCGTTCCATAACAAATGGTAGCAGTCCATACCCACTTTAATCTTTGAAATAGGAACACATGGGATAACAGTCATATTTATTTTCGCCAAGTCAAGAATAGTTTGTTTAACATTAGTTTTTGTTGGTACCTCAAAACCTCCATATGTAGAGATGAGATTTAATTTACAATCTCTGCGTGTAGGCCTTCCCAGTTTGTCTTTGATAATAGATGGTTCACAAGGTTACTATCTGTTTCAGTGATAAATGATGAAAATGTTTGCAAGAGAAGTTCATCAGTATATATGCCATTGCCAGCAAAGATGTAAAGAAGCGGTGAAATTCCTTGAGGAAGATAATTACACAACACATATGCATGACTGATGATTTTACCTATTAACTGAAGGGTCCCATTAAATAAAGTTCTTGCATCAACTCTGGGGAGTTTATGAAGGTTCCCGATGAAGAACTTCATAATGACGGCCATAAAAAAAACGGAAACCATTTCCCTAGTCACACCCTCTAAGTCTTCTTCCCCAACAAAAGTACAGTTGATGTGGTGGTGAATAATGTATGGGTGCTCTCTGTAAGTAGTGAGTACATCTTCAATGATGTCTTCTCTTCTCATAGTGACATTGATGGCAGGAAAAAGGCCTTCTCGAATCCTGTCTCTTCTTGTTTCCAAATCTGTGAGATCTGTTACAGTCACAATTAAAATGCAATCAATTGGAATAAATCAAAATATTAGACCCAGCATAAAGCATCATTTAGAAAAATGTTAATTTTACATTATATACATGTAAAACAGATCATTGAATCTGTGTGGGAGTACTGATTTTGTGTTCTTTGCTTAGTGAACCCTCAATCGTGGTCAAAACCTTAATTGTTGCATATATTTTGAACCTAAAATAAATAGAAATGGGGCATGTGTCTCAAAGACATGAACATGACATAGCACAGAAAATCCATGGGTCTTCACAACAGGAAAACCAGCCCCTATAGTTGGCTCATTTGCTAGCCCCTTAATAATGCAGAATGTTTCAGTGTATGAAATTCACTTTATAACATACATCATACCTTAATTTCAACATGATTTTGCCATCATACAGACCAAAGTTTTGATATGGCTACGGTATAATTCATGAGATAACTTAACGAAAATAAAGAGGGAATGGTTTATGTGATACAGATGATGACTCCTGCATACATTACATAGTAAGTTATACCGGGACAAAACTAATGAATGATTAAAGTTAAGCTACTAAAATTTGTACTTTATCTGATTTTCGTGGTTATAAATATTGTGTATTAGTCTCATAACATATGATTAAGACTAACTTGAGGATGTTCGCCGGTCATGTTTGGTATTTTTGTCCGATTTTCTTAATCTGTTTTATCCATCAGAATGCATTAAAAAATGTTGCTCATTGACCCCTATTTTTCTTTTTTTAAATCTTTTACATATGTAATGATAAGCCATCTGTTAAGGTCTTACAAAATCTTTGTTATTTTTTATTTTTTTTTCAAAGCATATTGACATATACATATTTTTTTTGCTTTTTATACGCCCGTCAAAATTTTGACGGGACGTATTATGGTTTACAAATGTCCGGTGTCCGTCCGTCCGTCCGTCTGTTTGTCTGTCTGTCTGTCCGGCGTAAACATGTCGCACCGTAACTTGAGAAAGACTTATCCAAATTTCATGAAACTTAATATAGTTGTTTCTTATGATGATCAAATGATCTGTATACTTTTTGGTGAATATAAGATTTAAACTTTTTGAGTTACGGCACTTTATAACTGAAACAGGGGTGTTTTTTTTCACATGTCACACTGTATCTCAAAACGATTCTTGATTATGACTTAAAACTTTAAACACTTCTTAGTTATATTAATCTCAATATCTGTATACTTTTTGGTGATGATTCAAAATTTTATTTTTGAGTTATTGAGTATTTTGTAAAAAAGGGGGAGGGTTTTTTTACATGTCGCGCCATATCTCAAAAACTATTTATGATTATTGCTTAAAACTTTACACATGCCTTTATTATATTAATCTCAATATCTGTATACTTTTTGGTGATGATTCAAAATTTCATTTTTGAGTTATTAGTATTTTGTAAAAAAGGGGGAGTTTTTTTTACATGTTGTGTCGTATCTCAAAAACGATTTATGATTATTGCTTAAACTTTACACACTTCTTTGTTCTATTAATCTAAAGATCTGTATACTTTTTGGTGATTATTCAAAATTTTATTTTTGAGTTATTGAGTATTTTGTAAAACAGGGAGGGTTTTTTACATGTCGCACCGTATCTCAAAAATCAGTTATGATTATTGCTTAAAACTTTACACACTTCTTTGATATATTAATCTAAAGATCTGTATACTTTTTGGTTTTGATTCAAAATTTTATTTTGGTAATATTTAGTTTTTGTAAAAAGAAAACAGGGTGGGGGGTTTCACATGTCCCGACGTGTCTCTAAAACAATATATGGTTATTGCTTAAAACTTTCTCATAAACTATTTATGATTATTGCATAAGACTTCCACATAAAACGTTGGGCGTATCATGCGCTCATGGCGCAGCTGTTTATTTGGTTCCTTTATAAACCCCTATCAATATAAACTAATGTTGTGAAAAGCTTGTTATTGTAAATATGTGTGATACAGCTCTGAATTTGGATTGTGATCAAATTTTTGACATTACATGGGTTTTTTATACACAAAACAAATGTCAAGATTTTACAAATCAATTAAAGATTTCTTCTTCAAACTTTTTAAATCTAAAATTAAATAGTTGACACAGCATAGGTTTCTGACACAGAATGAATGTGGTCTAATGAACTTAATAGTTTTTTTTTTTGCCTTTGAGCAATTCACTATGCTGTTGAATATTAATCCTCTCAAAAAAATGTTTGAAGAAATTTTCTTTTTATTTATGAAATCTGAAATGAGAAAAATTTAAACCCCCGCTTTTTTTTCACATCCCCGTTTCCCTTTTTCCAAAACTGATATCAATTCAAATTTCTAATGGAGTTTGCAACAATAACTACTCTTTTAAATACATCATAAAATATTAAAATGTAAAATAAAGTGCTTGTTATCACTGAAAGGTAAAGATTGGTTGGTAGTAAAAGTGAATCTACATTGTTTATTGTATAAAACAATAAAAAAAACTTCATCAGCAACATTTTATATTGGCAAATTTCCAATGAAGTTATTTACATAAAGTTATTGGCAAATAAAAATAGAAAATGACATCATAGTCATGTCTGGCAAATTTCCAACATATATTATCAACTACTATTCTATACAAAGAAAGATAACGCCAATTGAAAATTAATTACTATTGCACAATATTGTGCAATTAGATATTTCTGGGGTACCATTTATTTTATATATCAATGATTTACCACTTAATATAGAACATTCATTAATAGATTTATATGCAGATGATTCTACATTACATTGTAAAGGTAATAATTTACTTCAGTTAACTTCTAACTTTCAAAATGATATTCATGTAATTGAAAACTGGTGTTCGCAAAATTGTATGAAATTAAATGCCAAAATGTGTAAATCAATGATTGTTGGTTCAAAACAAAGACTTTTTTCAACTGGAAACAGTTTAGATATTAATATTTCAAATGAACAAATAGAAAATGTAGATTGTAAAAAACTTCTTGGTTTATATATTGACAAAAACCTAAATTGGAATCAGCAGATAGATAAAATGTCATGTACTATATCAAACAGAATCAATTTATTACAAAAGATAAGAAAATATTTACCTATGCATATACGTATTATCTATTTTAATGCTTATATTCTGCCATTATTTGATTATTGTTGCAATATATGGGAAGCTGTTGTGAAAGTGGAATAAATAAACTTAATAAGTTATTAAAGAAATCTGCTAGGGTTATAGTAATGACGTCATCCAGTTTATTGTTTAATAGTTTACGCTGGTTAAATGTGGAAAAACGCATTCAATACCAAAAAGCAATACTTGTATTTAAATCATTAAATGGTATGGTTCCTAACTATTTACAAGAAAATTTTCATTTTACTAATAATAAAAATTATAACTTACGTTCAGCTGATGAAAAACTATTAAATCTTCCAAAACCAAAAACAAATTTTTTAAAGAAAACATTTAGATATTCAGGTTCTCAAATATGGAACAGTTTACCAAATGAAATAAAAATGAGTAATACACTTGTATCTTTTAAAACAAAATGTTACACATTTTTCATCAATTGTGCAAATTAATATGCTTTTTCATTATTATTTAAATACAATTGTATATTGTGTATAATATAACTTTATAATACTCTATGTACTTATAAATATGTTATTATTATTTTGAGGACTCTCAGGAAGATTAGTTTTAACTAATGGGATCATCCTCTTGAAATAAAGATTATTTATTTTATTTATTTATTTTAAATGGTGAAGTTAAAATCATTCCTTCGTAAGTTTTAAGGACGCCATCACAAGTTGGTTGACCGTTATTGGAATATCAGTTTCACAAATGATATCCGATATGTTCCTTACATCGCAACTATAATCCCCTTCCCTTTTATGAATGTGACCTCCCGAATAAAACTTTTTACTGGATTTATAATAACATAAGCAACACGACAGGTGTCACATTTGGAGCAGAATCTGCTTACCCTTCCGTTGCACCTGCGATCACCCATAGTTTTTGGTGGGGTTCGTGTTGCTTTCATTTTAGTTTACTATGTTGTGTGTACGATTTTTTGTCTTTTTCATTTTTTAGCCGTGGCGTTGTCAGTTCATTTTCGATTTATGAGTTTGCCTGTCCCTCTGGTATCTTTCGTCCCTCTTTTATGGTGAGTTTTATAACTGGCAGACTGATATTTCAAAATGCGGTCATACGCTTCAGTGTTATAGATGACTGCAATTTGATAAAATTGAAATTAAGATTTTTATTTTTATTTTGTACATAGGTATCCACCAAAGATGTATAAAATTGACAGACAGAGAAGAAATGGTATTTACCCTCATGTGTTGTCTGTTACAGGATTCGCAAATGAGTTTACTCATTTCTATGTTGGTATATAGCTAGAGAATGGGCACACAGTTTAAATTTACATGGTTTTGCCATGTGATTAGGGATTTTCCGATTTTATTTTCCTCTGATTTCAGTATTTATGTTTTTTTTACTTTTTACTGAAAACTGATCTGTCATATATGACGGTAAGTCAGACTCTCTTCAATTATCCCAATGAAATAAATGTCTGTATTGGATAGGAGATGGGTTGTGCATGGACATTTAACAGATGTATGCCAGTGAATTTCCAGAAACTTCGGATACGCAATAGTAAAACAATAATAATCATATGTACGAATATAAGATGTAAGAGCAAGAGATTTAAATTCGTGACCACACTAATAATTATATGTACGAAGATAATATGTAAGAGGAAAAGATTTAAATTCGTGACCACTTAAAATTGTATGTGATTCAAGATTCCGAATCACAAAACCGGTTCTTTGATTTCGAAAACCTACGGCATTGTACTGGTTGAAAATTTATCTTTTTCACATAAACGTGAAATAGGAGCAAGTTGATTAATCAGATTTGTCTGTTAAATTCTATGATAACCACTGTTCATATCGTTTGTTGTTTTCACATGGTCAGCTTGTTTGTTGTATAGATAATATGTCAAGTGTGAACTATCACTTGTTAGTTGAATGTCTTAATCTCATGTACCCTTGTGTTGATTCAATGCCAGACATGGCATTTTACAGAAAACCCAAACCTTTCGCCTTGTACTCTCGTGTAAGCCTATGCGATGCTCGGTATATATAGGCTTATTGCATACAGTGTTAGCAATGATTTCCTTAAATCAAATTTATTGGTTTAAAGAAATGTATATCTGGACCTATTCAAGAAGGTGTTTTATTGGACTTTTGGTGAACAATAAATGTTAGCTGGTCTTAGAAGGAGAAAAAAACTCTCTATTAAACTGTATGGAATTTCTTCAAACACCTTGGGTTTATTTTCTCCATTTTTTCTTTTTCTACATAATGCAATTAATTTGTAAAAAATATTATACTTTGCACAAATTTTCCCTGATTTTCCCTGTGATATATGTACCTAATGGTCTATATCTATTTTTCATTATCTTTGCTGTTTTAATATAATTGTAGTATGATTAAGTATGTAATTAACAGGCCACATAAATGATCATTAACCTTAAGGATTATGTACCCTTTTGTTGACTCATTGCTAAACATATGGAAATTTAATAGAAAATCCACCTGTAATATTGTAACTTTCATTCATTCATAAATATCCCATCGTCTTTATCCTTCTACTCTCATATATGACAATTTGATGACTGATAGGTATAGGATTATTTCATTCATGTTCAAAAGATTTAGGAAGATGTGGTTTTAGTGCCAATAAACAACCCTCCATCCTAGTAACAGTTTATAAAAGTAACCCATTGAAGGTCAATGTTGACACTGCTGACACCACACTAGGGAATCATTTTCTGTGTTATCAGACACTATGTTAACTTGTGTCTTTTGAAAAACTTGATAAACTTTGTCAACTTCAGATTTATTTCTTATATGAATCCGAGACATTCCTTTTTTAAAAATTCTAAGGAACTAAAATGTGGATAGTACAACCTTAATATGCAAGACTTACGAGCAAACCAATTTGGCTCCACAATGTAGGTCAGTTCTCCGTTGTTAACGGTACATCTGATTGTAATGCCTTCTTCAAACAAAAAGGTTGCGAAGATGTTTCTCATCAATTCTTGGGTTTCGCTAAATACCCCACGTCCTCTCTATATATAGACAGTTTTTCACTGAAAAAGGTAAGACTTCTTGCATGTTTTCGGTTTTTTTTTTGTACGTTAGCTCTTGCCAGTAAGACATACACTTTTTAAGAGATGGTTGGACGTTGGTTAATGTCTCTTTGAGAGCTAATTTCATGGATATGTCAATAATCTACATTATTTGTGATATAAAATATACAAAAAGGAGACCTCCATTGTATTTAAGGTAAATAATAGATTACATGCAATTATCATAGCTTCATTTAGATGTCCAGTGCATTGCAAAATATTTGCTTCCAAGTTCATTTTACCATTTCTTATTTTCTGTTTCAGTCTTAAAAGACATGAAAGGGTTTGGTTTACTGTATTAATTACCTAATGAAGGATGCACCAATTATAAGTCCCTCTATTGTTTCTTCAAACTGTGTCATTCTGCAATATAATTGAATTTAAATTGGATTGACAAAAAACAATGGTATGTGGTTTATATAAGTATCAGCAGATAAACTTTTATACAATTGTAAAATTGCAAGTTGAATGGAAAATATTTTTTCTGTCTTGATCTTCGGGGTGTTTTTTTTTTTTTTTTTGGTTTTTTATTTTTAATAGTTACTTTATAATTAAAAATAGAGATCCAGTATACATTGTGTATAATGATTCCAAATGTTACTGAAAATTAATGTGTTTTAGTATGTATATTAATAGATATGATTTTTAAACATGTGGTACAATCCAAAGTAGTATATTTGACATATTTATCATTTGAAATATCAGTTAATATTTATTTGTTTTTTACAATATATTTAATTGGTATTAAAGTGAAAGTTATGGTTATTTTAAAAGATAAAACTTTGTTTAAGTTGTTTTTTATATTTCATAGGAATGAAGATCTTGAAAATTATCCAGCTCACCATTATCTTTGTATCCGACATGGAGTTGAGGAAGATTGACCCCTAAACTCCACGACCTTCAAATTCTTCACAACGATCTTATCACCCAATGAATAACTATTTGTCATGGAGGCCTTCTCCCTCAATAATTTGACTTTCAATGAGCGAGGCCTCATGATGGGATTGGTCAAGCGCAATTCACTGTCGGGATTTTCTGCTTTTTTTGATTGTTCCAGCTCTAATGGAATCTATTTTACAATAAATAAACAATGTGAGTTTTATATGTATGTTTATCTTGTATGGACTATATAATAATTAATCAGAAAATGATTTCAAATATAAAAAAAATCTGCTCTTTAACACCACTTCTAATGTTATTTAAAAAACATAGAAGCGATTGTCTGTTCTTAATTTTCACATGTCCCAGGCCATCATGTTGAAGTACATCATAAGCATAAAAAAACCTCAAGCCAGGCCATGTGTGTATTTATATCAAATTTAAAGCTTTCAGGAATTATTTCTATTCTAATAGTTAGATACAATCAAAATGTTTGTTACCATTAGGGGCAACATAAAAAGTTCAATGTAGGATATCAAAAAGTTGAACCAGTTTTTTCAGACACCAACTTTTCTCAATTTAATTTGAGAAAAATTATTGACCAATATAGATATTTGGTGGAGGGATGCTAATCCTGAAATCCCTTGCTTCCTGAGGTCCCAAATTTAAAAACATTTAAATCACAAAATTCGAGAAAAGAATTCCCGGATCCGAAAAGGATCTATTGAAAAATTCTGACCTTAAAAAACACCCAATCACAGTGTTCGTATGAAGGCCCTACTACCCCCTCCTCTTATGTATGTAAAAAAAGATTTCGGATACACAAAACTTGCTGAAATTTCAACTCATCTTTATTCCAAACTATTTTATACTACATTGATCTTATCTTTTGATGTTGTCCCTTTATGTAACTTCTCAAGTTCTGGTCAATTGCAATAATTGCAAAATGTGTACTTGACTGCTTTATGTAATGTAAATACTTGTTTTTGAAGATGCCACACTTGCTAATGAAAAGAGAACCTATTAAAACACATTTATTTCATGCTTATACATTAACATTTGAAGAAACTTGTTATTAATGGTAAGAGTTCCAAGTAAAAAGTAATTAAAATGATATGCAACTGATATATAAATATAATGATGTATTCTCCACATATTAATATTTGCAAAATGTAAAATTAATTTGAATACAAACTTACTCTGGTTATTTCACTTCTTATGGATATCCTCTGATGGTCTGGCAGATTGGTTATAGGGCTGATGGCTACAACAGGGGGACTCTTGAAGTGAGCTATAGCTTCCTCAAAGCTGTTTACAGGAAATGGTGCTGAATCGAAGCACTACATAAAAACAATGCCTTTCATAAGATGTAATGTAAATATTTTTTATTTTACACAAGTATTTATTTTAACATACAATAATTGTTGAAGGCACCGAGCTTGATGTTTCAGCGACGGTGTCCGTGGTTGGACTTGCTAATGGAGTTGTTGTTAAATCATCGTCACTATGACTTGTAATGTGTTTTTCTGAAAATGATATACAGATTTTAGTATATACATTATTGTACCTCAATTAAAAAAAATCTAAATCAGACAGGAAAAAAAGAAACAAAGAGATAAACAAGTAAGTGTTTTAAAAAAGAATGGGTTTAGCTTTTTTATTAGATCTTGATCTAATATACAACAATTTGATTCTTTTTGAACAATATTGGTGGCCCTTAAAAGGGCCGTTTTGCAATCAGTAAGACTTTATCTCCTGGCGGCTCTACCAAGTCTCTTGTTGGTTCCAATGCCCCTGGTTTTCAGAACGGCTGCTTTGATGGCTAAGTAGTATTTTGACATACCGAACGAAGTGGGTAAAATGGATCTCATCACGACAGAAGAGGTCTTTGTTGGTAATCCACGATGGGAATTCGTAAATGTAGATGGTCTCTCGTCGAAGAGATTCCCTTGCCAGTAGCCGAAGGCGATGGTTGATCAAGTCTCTTTGGCTGTAGGATTCTGAAGATATTTAGATGGGAGTCTTTCTAGGAAGGATGTTACAGATAACTACTCTTTCAACACCTGCTTCGATGAACGTATCAAGAATGCGCTTTAACAGTCTCGTGTAATCAGACTCGTTAAATTTCAACACCTGCTTCGTTGAACGTATCAAGAATGCGCTTTAACAGTCTCATGTAATCAGACTCGTTAAAGTGTCTGGAATCAATATCGTTGCTACCTATTGATAGAACAATGGCAAATGGTGAAGTTCTCTGTGGTTTATAGATTTGGCATCCTGCTCTACCTGGTGAAGGGTCGACATCTTACGCCCATCAAACGTCCCGACGCATTCTGTCCTGGGTGGTAGAGCAAAGGATCTGCGCAATGGTGTTGTCCCGAATTTGCTGCGAAGTTTTCTCACGAATGAGTGACCGACCACTACTATTTCTTTTTACGATAAATCTGTAAAAGAATACAAATTCTATTTTGTACAATATTCCAATATATAAAATTTTATATTTATATCATTATACTTTTCGCTTAGTTTTTTCTATTGGATGAAACAAAACTTGCATTTATTGGTCTGAATCGAAGACACCAGCTATCAAATGGTTAATACAAAAATTACGGCTGATCACATTTTCGTCTCATTATTAATTGGTTAATAAATTTGGTTTTGTTTTTCGTATTGTTTACCCTTTTTTTAGGGGTACACAATGGGAAAATGTTTTGATTTTATGATGTTTTAATCAAATAGTTGTTTAGTTTTATACTAACTTAAACTGTACTATTTGTTTATAATTTCTAAATTATTTATATTTATAGTGCAAAAGAAATTTTAAATTATATATATGTATAATATACAAATATAGTGCAATTGAAGTTGTTTTTTTCTGTATAAAATTAATGTAAAGATTCATTTTGTTTTATCTTGTGATCATTTTATTTTGCAATCGTCAATAACAGTCAATATAAAAAAAGAAGATGTGGTCAGCATGGTTTGAGAACTTCAGTTGTTCGACCTGCAAGTCAAATTTGTTTCCTTTTCACTCTTTTCGTCTTCTGACAAGTGTTGTTTGTGCTGTATTTAGAACCCTCTACAACGAGATTTGTATTTGTATTTCAAAATTGTATTTTTATTCAACGCAGTCATAGGTTTGAACGTAGTTTTTAATTTAGACTTACAGATCCGAGGTCGTACAGACAATGCCAATTACCTCCCTTTGTATGTTAAAAGGTTTTTGTATTGCACAGTTTAAATATCAAACTATATAAACATTACAACAGTCTGTACTCTCAAGTCATATCCGACCTAACTTTATATGATTTCAAGTAAAACATTTCAGATAATGCACACAACAATAATTTGCTAGCCATTTAGATCTATAATACTCGTCGTCTCAAAGTTTGGTATTGTACCTTCTATATATACAAAGTAAACATAATTTATAAGTGGAGATAACCGAGTTTCTTGAAAGCATCATTCTCTTCACTAAAACTTTCATCATGCGTTTCTGATTGTCCTCTTCTTCTCTGCAATAACATTAGATAATTCTGGGAAACTCGGCTTCTTTTTATTATTGATTTGGCTTCCTATCATTCAGATTGATCGATTGCTTGTTGGTTGCTTAACGTCCAGTGGCAAGTAGTTCATGCATATTTAGGACAAGAACAAGTTTACAATAAATACAACAGAGGCCATCTGCGATGATTGTCGGGGAAATTTGGACTGCCACTGGAAAATGAGGGTATATTACTTAGTATAAGGACAGAAATTTTGCCTTGCAACAGGCCACCTACGGACCCCTCTCAGAGTTGTTGCAAGGGTTCTTAACGTGCAAAGAGCATGGCACTTTCTTTACACGAGGCATCGGACTTAACGTCCCCCTTCTGACCGGACTTGACTGCGAACTTGATACATCCCGCACAGCCAAACGGACGCCCCACTTCGGCAAGCGTTTTACTGCCGGTCGGGAGAAGACCAAGTGACTATATTTCTATACCCCAGTCACCCTTGGGGTTTCCTATCATTCAGGAAGTGAAAGTGTACCTAAAAAAAATACATAACCAGGAAGCCACTTATTAACTGAACGGTCCCTCCTTTATAGTATTTAATGTAAAAGGACCCCTTTCTTTCATGTAGGAGGATACATGTCGTATTCATGCAAAATGATGATGTTATTTATATCTTTAATATATCTTGATATTTTTGAAATGCTTTTAAATGTTGTAAATGATTATTCGTTTATTAGTAAATTACAACTCTCGATGGAATGGCACTGATAATGTATTTTGTAAATTTATCAAGTGACAACCAGTGAAGTCGAAATATTGGACGGAAATCCTTGAAATATTTCTAGGATATCAGATGCATAACTGTAATAAGTTTGCAATCTCTCTGTATCATGTTTTAAAACTGTAAGATAATTGATTGCATAAAGTTTATACTGCCTTGATGTCTTGTATATATTTTTTTGAAAGTCTTGTATATTTTTTTTTTTAATTTTACTATGTTGATAAACACATCATAAAATTTCTTACCAGGCTGTCAATGGCTTGTTGAGTGTTTGCTCTTTCAATTGTCCTCTCAACACCTGAGCTTGCAATTCCTGGATGTCTTCACTGCTTGTTTTGCGTTTTCGGGATGATGTTATCAATACAGTGTTACATTTAACAACTGTCTTAGTGGATACTGGTGTACTGGGCAATTTCATTGTAACTAAACCAGCTGATGTTGAAGGCTTCGAGCTTGATGTTTCAGCGACAGTGTCGGTGGTTGAACTGGCTAATGGAGTTGTTATTAAATCATCGTCACTATGACTTGTATTGTGTTTTCTTGAAAATG
Source organism: Mytilus edulis (assembly GCA_019925275.1). Classification (NCBI taxonomy): domain Eukaryota; kingdom Metazoa; phylum Mollusca; class Bivalvia; order Mytilida; family Mytilidae; genus Mytilus; species Mytilus edulis. The sequence continues at coordinate 48,260,327 of CM034354.1, forward strand.
ATATACAGATTTTAGTATATACATTATTGAACCTTAATTAAAAAAATACAAAAAAAAGAAACAAAGAGATAAACAAGTAAGTGTTTTAAAAAAGAATGGGTTTAGCTTTTATTAGATCTTGATCTAATATACAACAATTTGATTCTTTTTGAACAATATTGGTGGCCCTTAAAAGGGCCGTTTTGCAATCAGTAAGACTTTATCTCCTGGCGGCTCTACCAAGTCTCTTGTTGGTTCCAATGCCCCTGGTTTTCAGAACGGCTGCTTTGATGGCAATGTAGTATTTTGGCATACCGAAGTGGGTAAAATGGATCTCATCACGACAGAAGAGGTCTTTGTTGGTAATCCACGATGGGAATTCGTAAATGTAGATGGTCTCTCGTCGAAGAGTTTCCCTTGCCAGTAGCCGAAGGGGATTGTTGATCAAGTCTCTTCTTTGGCTGTATGATTCTAAAGATATTTTGATGGGAGTCTATATAGGTAGGATGTTACAGATAACTACTCTTTCAACACTTGCTTCGTTGAACGTATCAAGAATGCGCTTTAACAGTTTCATCTAATCAGACTCGTTAAAGTGTCTGGCATCAATATCGTTGCCACCTATCGATAGAACAACGGGTTTGTTACACATTTTATCTTGCTCTTCCCAGCAGAGCCCACCGCTTCAGCTTTTCTTCAATATGATGCTTGCCAGTTTTATGTGTTGTGGGTGTTGCAGCAAATCTGAGGTTGTGCAAGATGTTGTGTTCTGGTCTATGGTTATACCCTGTAGCCACTGGTATAATAGCCGGACTATTGCCAAAAATGTCACTATTACCAGTTGTTTCTGGATCATTTAATTTATGCATATTTAATTTGCTGTCCTACATTCATTCGTCAGGTATATATTTACAGGATTAAAAAAAACCAACAAATAAGTGAAGGACCGATTCGAAAAATTGCAAATAACAGAACAATGCTGAAAAGGATGGTACTATAAAATAAAAATAAAGTTATTTATGAAGTTATTGTAAATATTTACCATCAATATTGGTAAAAGTTTGACAAACAAAAAACAATTTGAAATGATGTTTGTATTGTCATGAAGATATTCCTGCATCAAACGTCACAAAGCTGGGGCCTGGTAAGCTGGTGATCCAGCATATATAAATTGTAAACTGCTGATGGTTTATCCTCTATTAAACATTCAAAGTTGCATTATTAATTATTAATAATAATGTCTATAATGATAAATTAATTAATATAAATAGATTGTTAAGGAAAACGAGAATACTGGTATACTAATATGTGTTAAAATTAAAACCAGTTGTGCGATAAAATTGATGAAATGAAGGTAGGACGAATATATGTCAACAAACTTATACAACTTCTGTCTACATACAATAAGCAATTTATATATCAATCCTTTTTTTCGATTTAATGTGAAAGAAAAAACACCGTGTATGTGATGATACAGCGAAAACACATAGCTTTGAAGAATTTGTGGGTTAAACAACGATGATTCAATTAACTAGTTGATCAATCAAGTAAATTACTTACATTGAATAGTGGTCCAGTGTCTCTTCTGATTGCCTCCCTGCACTATCCTGAGGAAATAGGTGGAAAAAATCTTGATGGCGACGAGTATTGTCGTTAAAGTTGGGGACACAACGATGTTGATCACTACCTTTTCCCATCTTGTATAATGCAAGGACATTTTTCTCGTCTTCACTCATGGCGGCCCGGCTTTTTAAAGGTAACCGAATATAGACTGATTTGTTTTAGCGGTATTTAAGAATATTTGTTAAAAAAGAAGTATTCTCTACAATAACATTCTCATATACAATAATACAGTCAGTAGTCTAGTGTTAGTTAAAGGTGTATGGTTGATACAGCCCCTCCTTCTCTGCCAATTATACTTGCATTACTCGTCCTTTAGCAAAAACATCCACCCCACCTCTCCAAGGGCAGACACACTCGGGTGAGTCACCAGTTGATGAAACCGGTACTGAGTGGCATCCTCAAACTGCCCGGCACTCTTAGGATGGAATCCCACCGCCCCGACTCATCCCGGTTCCAGCCTCATTGCCCCAAGGATGTCTGGGAAGGCATCCCCATCTTTGGATCGCTTCACACATTTCCACCACTGTACTGTCTTTCTTGTAGTATGCTTGGTATACATGTACCCCTAATATGAGAGTTTGGAACCGTAATGTATAACTAAAAAAAGTGTAAATATTTACAAATGCTATATTTAAAATTTACATTTATACATGTAATACAAATTCTTTAGTCGGGCCTATTTTTGACTACTTTTAATAACAACAAAGTTTAACAGATGAGACAATTAAGTTTGTATTGAAATAATGACAAATAAAACAATTCAGATATCAAAATATTTACAAATACAGTTCAGTTATTACAATATTCACAAATGAAATGATAAACAAAAACAGCATAAGAATCAATAAGTGACGAATGTCAAGACACAAGGCAAACATTTTATAACATGTACAGAAGTTTTGGAATCAAAATGACCCCATTTTCATCTCCATACATAAGTGGGACTGAAACATCTGTGACAGGTATAACTTAATGTTGTGTTTCACAAAATAACAAATGAAACCAGTATCATAGTCCAAATTACCAAAACCAGCTAATAAATGCAAGATCTTCACCACTACAACTGAAGAAGAGTGAAATTGATCCAACACAGTTATTATTGACCCTCTTTCCTTTTGTGTTTCACTCTCGATGGAAATATCTTTGGGTGTTCTTGAATGGTCGAATGTTGTAATACGTGAGGAATAGGTCTTGCTGTTTGGTGAGGGCTAATCTCCGTGATAAAGGCCGTACCTTGACCTATGCTGGTTTACTTTTATAAATTGTTACTTGGACGGACAGTTGTCTTCTTGGAACTCATACCAACTCTTATGTATCATTGGTATAACTTACATTAAAAATGCAAACACTTGATGTTTAAAAAAGTAAAAGCACACATCTCATTCCTAAGATATATTGACTTAAATCTTATAAAAGGTATGCAAAATTGAAAGAATTATATGATAATTTACATACCATTTATTCCTAAAGTTATTGTTCTGAGAAATATTTATCTTGGAATTTCAATTCTAATATTGATTGATTTTGTCCCCAAAACAAATCACTAATTCTTAAAAAAAAAGAGTAAACATTTAAAATGAAGAAAACAAACCTAGAGAGAAACTTGAAAATCCTTTCTAGCATGCATAATCCCTGATGCAACCGCTTTTCAAAATCTTCAAACTTGTCAATGTCTACTGTTGAACAATATGCCTCCTCCAAACATAGACAGTTTACCAACGAGCATATCTCTAATACAAAATATAACCATACCAGTGGTAAATAGCCGAAAAAAAATTATATTGCAACTTAAAGAAGAGAGTTCCAATTAATATTTCCTTGGTGTCATAACTCATTCCAAAAATATTTGATGAAAACTTGTTGCTCATATAAACCTATAATATTAATTTCAAAATTTAAAAAAATAGATGAAAAAACTTGATTTAAATGAATAGAAGTATTAAATGCATTTATTTTCTAAATCAGCTCCTCTTAATTCTGTTGACGTTAAATCCTTTCCATATCGAAGGTTTAAGTGTTTGTAGCCATCTCTTTTTGTTAAGTAAGCCACCACGCAAACTCTCATTACAAAATGTATGGTTACCAAACATGTGTTCCGTTATTGCTGAGTGTCCATTTTTGATACCGTCTTCTGAACCTTGATTCTGATCAATCATGTATGAAAATTTCTTCAGGATTGAGTCAACGATCGTTTGTGTAGACTCTGTGTTTTTTGGATTTTTTTACAATTTACTATTAATAAAAATATGATTTCTGTCACTAGTGTTTTCAATTTCCAAATGTGGCATTTGATTTTTTTCCGAACCCTGATGGAGTCGTCGTCTGCACCAATTTCCGACACATTTATTTTCTTCACCACAACCAAATCCTTCACCATTTTAGCTAACTTGAAAACATAAATGCTCAACAACTGCCGTTCAACGGAAAGTTCCGTATTATTTAACAACGTCTTTCGTGCGCTTGATAGATAGGAATAAATATCTCGCGACCCTAGTAACCCTTCTATTTTCACTAAAATCGGGTTACTAGAGAGAAAAGTTATTATAAAGGAAAACCGTTTTGGAAAGCTAAATAATCCATTATTAAGAAAACTGCTGCGCGCTTTAGAAATATGTTACTGTAATTTAACGTTATATCATGTCCAGTAAATAAATATTGTATTTTTATTTATAAGATATATTTTTCTTGACAAGCGCGCAGCACTTTTCCATTACGGGTGACAACAAGACTTCGTTTAACAAAAAAATTGAAGTGTTTTGATAAGCGTAGTAACCCGCTTTTTGCAAATTTGGTTAAGGTAGTTTACCCTTGTCGGAGTCACGTGACGAAAGAGGTCATGACCCATTTTTTTTTTTTTATTGTAACGAATCCTTTTTACATGACCAACTGTATGGTAAAACAACAGGCGTTCACATTTAACGATTTTTTTTCACGAAAATAGGGTTTTTACACGATTTACGATAAGAAGTACCTTAATCTACCTGCGTGGTTTATACTTGCATCACAAGTAACAGAGGTGAATGACATATACGTTACTCCTTCTTTTTCCTCCAAAGATTCATAAGAAGTTATCAAAGGTAACCAGAATTGTAATATAATACGCCACAGAAATTTCACAACACAAGAACTGTCTCTAGTCAGACTTTTTAATCGGTTGAATGATTATCCGGCTCTTCAAGGGAGGAAATTAAAATCTAAGTCCGTCTACATCCTTCATTCCTTAAGGATTAATGAAACATGCAAGTGAAATAATGACAGAGGTGAAAACAAATAGAAATTACACAGAACAAGAACTGTCTCTAGTCGGACTTTTTAATAGGTTGAATGATTATCCTGCTCTACAAGGACAGAAACTAAAATATAAATCCGTCTACAGCCTTAATCCACTGAAAAGTTTTGGTTATTGTCATCTCAAAATTACAGTCCGACCAACAACATTGGCTTAAAACCTTTGAAGAATATAAATCTGAAGAAGGAATTTCATTAGGACCTTTGGCAATCAAACTTTCCGCACCAATTTCAATTGCTGACTCCCATTTCCATTTGGACACGCTCTTGGTTCGTACCGGTTTTTCTGGTTTCCATGAGCTGTCCGACTTTGAACTCGGGACTACTACAAAACGTGCATGATGTTTGTGGTGGCTAATTTCTGTTTTCCTTCATCCTGGTCAAATTCGTCGCAAATAACAGAATTGCGCAAAACATCCGTCCATTTCAGTTTCGGTATCCACCAATTCATCATCACCGTCAATTCTACATAGACATCTGACAGATTTAGAGTACCTTGTCAAGTCCTCCAGGATTGTGGCCATTGGAGAGTGTGGACTTGACACTTCAGATAGAAACGTTAATCTATCTAAACAGATTGCGTATCTTGAGAAGCAACAACTACTCGCCGTAAAAAATAGTCTACCATTCCCATTATAACATGAAACTTTGTACCCTAGTTATCTGCCTTTTTTTTGTATACGAACATTTTAAACCTCACGAAAAACCATTCAGTAAATATCTTGATTGCTTTTGCTCAAGTACTTATAGTTTTATTGTTTTATGGTGTTTAAACAACAATATTGTTATCAAATAATAATATATATTGCAGAAAGTCAGAAAAGATGCTCTTATCGAGAGAAGAAAACGTCAATGGGACGTTACAGTGAAAAGGGTAAGCTATATTTTCTATATTTAATATCACAAGAAAAATTTTGCCTGATGCATATAATAGCTGAATCTTTCAATTAGTTTAATTGAAGTCTGAAGCTGGATTATCAGTTACTGGATAAATCAAAAGCTCAAACATATTAAACAAATGAATAACAATACCACTGAACCATACGCCTATTATTTTCTTAATTTTTGTTTACTGTATGAGTTATGATTTTCATATAATTTATGCATAGGCTAGGACTTGGATGAGTCTCTTCTAAGAATAAAAACAGCCAAGTTTTATACGTATGTACTTAAAGGATTCAATCCACCATTTTATACGTGAGGAAATGCCCGTTTCAGGAATAAGACAGTTGTTTTCCATTCGTTTGATGTGCTTGAGTTTTATATTTTTCTTTGATAAGGCACTTTCCTTTTGGAATTTTCTTCGGAGTTCAGTAATATGTGATATAACTGTTAGCCCTGCACGCGGATTTCGGATAATAGAACGAAGGAACAGAGTCTAATAAAGTAATTCTATTGATTGTTTTCCCATAGTGTGCTACAACGGCTACAATCCATCGAATAAATTTATCGAATTTCTTCGATTCACGTATATCATGTTAATGTTTTGAAATAGGTTCAAATAATGTGAATACGTTTCCAATAATCATTTAAATTATTAGGTAAAAGGAGTTTTTATTTTTCAGTTCCTAGAATTCAAAGTGAAATGGCCAGTAGATATATGTGATGTTAGGTCAGAACATCGGTATGTCAATACCTTCCAGCTTCATTTATAAGATCTCCATCTGACACGAAATGTAACCCTAGCCCTCTAGTAGAGGATTATGACATTAAATATAAGGACTCTCTGATTCAACTCGCATCAGATGACGTTTATCATTTATTGAAACAGGAAAACATCTCTGAAGAACTTGTGGAGGTAGACATACCATTTACATCAACACCAACTGCTGAATGTGATGAAAATGACATGATGTTTGAACCTACACACAAAATTGGTATTCCTTTTTATTCACGATCCACGTCTGGAAATTTATGGATGATCAAAAAACTTTAAGGATGTTGCTCCTCAAATTCAAAATAACAAGAAAGTTTTCCTGAGTGTTTTTTTTTAAGTTCATTCATAGGCAAGTCAAAAAATAAAAAAAAATATATAGGTCCGCGTGCTTATTTTTCCGTACCGCAGCTCTTTATTGTTCATGAAAATGGCTTTTTTCATAAATATCTGCCTTTTCCAGAAATCTGTATATGTCCATTAGAAGAAACAAAAAACAATCATTTCAATAAGTATGAACTCTTTTTATTGAAATAATGCTAAAAAAAACATGTCATTGTTTCATTTTACACAAAAAAATCGTAAACAAGTCATTTTTCACAGTTATTGACCTGTTTGAATTTATAAAAAACAAGAAAGTACGGGAAAACATATGACATCAAACAAAACTGTTTGAAACATGGTTTAAAAATAACAAGAAATTTACAATAATTTCGGAAATTTTTTATTTGGTTTTAACCTTGAAATTAAATAAGAAAAAAGTAAAGGTCCGTGTGCAAAATTTTGAATTAGAGCCAAAAAATAACAAAAAGTACGGGAAAATGTCTAATTTTTAAATAAATTCTTTCTAAAGTACCTTTTTAACCAATAATAAATAAACAATTATTTCAGAAATTGTGTATTACATCATATTCTTGATATTTATAAAGAAAAAAGTATATATCTGTGTGCCTAATTTTGATTTTGAGCCAACATCTTACAAAAAAAGTACGGGCAATTGTATATCATTGAACTAAATTCTTTAAAACGCACCTTTTATTCAAACAAGAAATTGAAACTTATTACAGAAATTGTGTATTAACTCTTAATCTCCAATTCTATGGAGAAAAAAAAAGATTGGTATGGAAAATTTTGAATGATGCCTATCAAAACCTACAATATGAAATGAAAAAGTACGGGAAAATCATAAAATTGTGATTTTTTCTTCTTCAACTTTTTATAAGAATAATCAAAACTCACTTTAGTGAGTAGTAATTCAGAATTTATCCTATATTATATATATATAATAATTAATGTGAACAAAATTTCTTTCAAGTATATTGCCTTATTTCTTTATAATAATTCTACTATTATGGTGGTCATAGAGAATTTTTAATTTGATGCCAAATTTACAAATACACAAGTTATTAGTAGATTTCTTAGCATAACATATCAGTATGAGTTAATCTAGTAATTAAACACACCATTCATGTTAAAGCAAAAGTATAACATTGTTCTTCAATGACCATTCCTTGTCAGAAATGCAAATCATCAGGGTTTGTTCATAATAATGATTCAACAAATATCAAGAAAGATAACTCTTTGTCAAGTTTGATGTTATTATGAACATGCAATAACAATTATCTATAGTTATACATATAATTAAGACCCAGCATAGATAACAGTATAAATAAAATCTTGACTCTGATTTAAAAAAAAACATGTATGCACACATAATTTATTTGACATGGGTACAAACACCCTAACTAGGTTGCATAAAATTTTGAACTTGTAATTTTATAAAAAAATTCATTACATTCTATTTTGATAACATGCATACTTTTATTTTACAAACATGAATATTAATCAATCTGTAAAAATGGGAGATTTCAGAGTGTTTGTAAAAACTCTGGAACTTTGTTTATAATCTTCTGAGATTTTGTAACCCGTACACCTGATCCAGAGCTCTCTGTGAAAATATCTCGTATCCCTTTTGTTCCATTCCTTGTAAAGGCTAGCTTTAAATGCTTCAAGGAAAGACCACTCTTTGCAATAATTCTTGCCATACTAATAGACAGTATTTTATTGTCAACTAACAATTTCAATGAAGGCAGATTTTTCTGAAGCTCTTTCATAGATAAGTATTTTTCTAATATAAATTTTTTTGACAAGCATGTTTTTTCAAAATGTCAATTATCTACAACAGTTTTATTTACAAGTGTATATAGTGCATCTACATCTTCATCAGCTCTGTGAGCATCATAAGTTTGACCCAATAATGTTTGAAATAAATTAGGTTGAGAATAGGAACTTAGGCCTGGATGAGATGATTTAAATAATAATAATGTATCTACAAAACCGGAAATACTGGTCATAAATTTATCAAGTAAGCTACATTTTTTCTAAAGCTGTGTATAATACCATGCAATCATAATTACATATATTATGGCCTATAATAACATTATTATGTGATTTATCAAGAAAAGAAATGAAATCGTTCAAACACTTTTTGATACCAACAGCTGGCATAACATTTCCTTTAAACAAGAGCTGACCATTCTCAAATATAATTCCTGTAATTTCAGCGGCCTTCGGTGTCACTTGGCATGATGGTAATACAAATGAATTATACATCTCCTCATCCCTTTTGGCAGATAACTGTAATATGTGTGATGTTCTACCTGCAAAGATAAAATATGTTATCATGAACATAGAAAAATTTGTGCTGCATAATAATAATAATGGTATTCAAGCAATAAATGAATGACATGAGATTGTAACTTGTATAAATTACTTAGAACAAATCTTTGACATTTTTGACTGTTATAGCAGACCTAAATAATTTATTTCATCTTTCACAAGTTGTTGAAATGCAACAAGACTGATTATTGTTTTTGAGTGCTATCAATAAACAGACTTTCGAAAAGAGTCAACACTACAGAAAATTTGATCTTTGAAGTTTACTCACTAGCTGACCTTGATGGAAAAAAACCTATGGTATTCTATAATAATCTGATACATATAGAATAATAAATATGGCAAAATCTGTATCACATGCTGTATCACCAGGAGGAACCAATATCAATACATAGGGCCAATGGTTATACAGCATGTGATTCGGATTTTTACATGTATTGATCTGTTTATCCTACATTTTTATAGAATTGGATTCACGATTAATAACAGATCCATTTCATACATTTCAAACTTAGGGTTTATATTCCCTTTCAATTTGGAACAGATAATATAGCCCTTAGCTGAAAATGCTACATTATAATCCCTGTCCAGACCTAAAAACATGTACTTATTATACTTACTAAGACCAGTAGCTTCTTATTATACTTACTAAGACCAGTAGCTTCTATGTCAAAATATATTCTACACAAATTTGGAGGAATGGACTGATTGGTCACTGTTTGAACTGGTGCAGGTATTTCTGTAATATCCTGTTCAATTCCTAGTGCCGTGCTCTCTTCATTACACACCCCTTCTCTTACTTCACAACTTGAAGTATTTTTGTGACTAAAATGAAGGAGATGAATAAATTTATAAAAAGTAATAAGATAAAATAGATTGATCATTCAAATATCAAATTCCCCAAGGGTGACTGGGGAATAGAAATATGGTCACTTGGTCTTCTCCCGACCGGCAGTAAAACGCTTGCCGAAGTGGGGCGTCCGTTTGGCTGTGCGGGATGTATCAAGTTCGCAGTCACGTCCGGTCAGAAGGGGACGTTAAATCCGATGCCTCGTGTAAAGAGAGTGCCACGCTCTTTGCACGTTAAGAACCCTTGCGACAACTCTTTGAGGGGTCCGTAGGTGACCTGTTGCAAGGCAAAATTTCTGTCCCTATCCAATATACCCTCATTTTCCAGTGGCAGTCCAAATTTCCCCGACCATAATCCTAGATGGCCTCTATTACAACAACCTACATATTGTATTTATTGTTAACTTGTTCTCGTCCTGAATATGCATGAAATATTTGCCACTGGACGTTAAGCAACCAACAATCAATCAATCAAATATCAAATATACAGCAACCATAAATTGGGTTTCAACTTTTCAATGCAGAACCCTTATTTATATTACAAATGGAGAATGTGTCTTATCGATGGTCCAGAGATGTCACCGCTTGTAAATATGCATTAGTAAATTACTAATTATTGACATTTTCTATTTTTAAAAAGTTAATGAAACATATTTCTACATTTGGTCGAGGAAAACTAATTTAGTTGAGAATGAGGATGACATATTTATCAAATTTTCTATTTTTAACTATATAAATAAGCGCTAAGCTCAAGAAAGGTATAAAAGAGACACCACACAATTTCTAACTTGATCTGTGTTTTGTGGTAATATATATATATATATATATATATTTATAAGCATAATGTGTAAAAATCTCTAACATTTGGATGAGGCAAACTAAAGTTTGAAAACAGTGGTTAAATTCAGCAATTTTCATGTTTATAAAGGGGCATAACTCATGAAGGGTAATATTCATGCCATTGTGTAGAAGTTTCACAACAGACTTGGTTGAGGCAAACGAAATTTAGAGAGAAGTGTTGGCCTTTTTTTAAGGACTGGTTATTTTGATTCAGCATCATAGCTGTCAAGTATAATGTGAGATTCTGTCTCCTGCATTTTTGAAGAATTGTGAAATAAAATATTATACCGCTTTAACTTTAACTGGATTCCATGAAGTTTTGCTTTCTTTGTCACTGCTATTGCCTTTCTTTTCTTTGCCTGTAAGTCCCGTAATGTGAACAGTTTTTTTTTGTGTGGATTCCGGGTGATAGACCTGCAGATACATTAGCCTGAAAAAAAAAGAAATTTTTATATAAAAGAATGTTTTATCTTCATTTTGTGTCATATAATTTTGTAAGTATTGCAATGCATATACGTATTTGTGTTAATTAATTCTTTTTCATTGAAGTTTATTGACCAACATTTCAAACACTAGTAAGACTAAGAGTAATAAACTGTCATAATAAATTATGAATGAACAGTTATTTAGAGAATGATCATAAAGAACTTTGATAAAGAAAAAAATATTCCATATCTTTCAACAAGTGATAATGCATGATTTTCAACACATTATAGTTTTAAGCAGTTTCATGTATTTTCAGAAAGAAAAAAAAGCATTTTCTCAAATGTATTGCTGTATTTAATCATTAGACAAGAACAAAAATATGAAAAAAAGAAGAAAACAATTTTCAAGAGCCACTCTTTCAAAGAATCATGCACTTTTGCGTTTGAATTCAATTAGAAATAATGCCAGGTTTTGGAGAGAAAAATGCAATTGAGTATATTCTGAAGAAGGGAAGAGAAGTTGAAAAAACATTTTACAATGAAATGCAATGTATCTTTAATACAGATCTATGACTGTCACAATAACCAATCTGGGGTACATCTAATAAACTTTTTTTTGAATTGTAAATAATTCTAACTTAGCCATCGGGACTGCATGAAACTAGATAGAGTAACATTTAAATGTAACAATGCCCTTTCTTTCTTTTCTGGACAGTACAAGACTTTGAACAGATGCTAAGTAATGACAAAATGGCCTTATAATTTATGTCATTGAACAGAAGCCAGAAAGAAATTGTACTTCATTTTAATTTTGTAACCAACAGCATGCATTAAAACAAATCAAAAACGGAATTTTCTTACATCAACGGTGTATATTTGACCTCTATTTTTTTTTGGACAACACTTGCAGCTATTCTGTAACCTAGGCTTCCTGAGCCACCATAATGTTTTGACTTTGGTGCCTTTGAAGCAACAGTTTTATATGAAACTCTCATTTCCTTGAGTACTTTCTAAGTTAGCCAGTTTGTTTGAATGTTCAGCATAACTTGAAAATATTTGTTGCAATGATGCCTGTAGTGACTTTTAGACAGTGGTTTACCATAAGGCAATGACCTGTACTTCATTCCAGTCTCCTCTATAAACCTACACCAATCAGTATGACAGTCACTGTGGTCTCCAAATGGATGCTTGGCCAATGCGGGAAGACTCTTAAATTTTTTTTCTGGTTGACCTTTTCCTTGAGCCACCAAGAAGTTAAAACATTTAATGACACAATTTATCCCTTTTGTTGATAATTATTGATGTTTGTTTTTTAAGTCGTAAAGCTTTTTGCCGAATGTTTTTTTCATGTGATTACTGTCGGACAGCTTTTTTATGTCTTTATCGACGTTAGATCTTATTCTAGCAATTGTGGTTGAGTCTTCATCACCAACAATAGTACAGATGTTAGTACCTTTTAATCTTGCTTCTCTGACTAGGTCTATTACCATATCAGGTTCCATGGCTTTTGCACTCCCACCAAAATTTTTCCTACACTGATGTATTTTTGGTATTTTTCCCTTTCGACTGGCTACCTCACACATCCTGCATGTTTTTGACCTCCATTTGTAACCAATTATCTTGCGGGACTTTGATCCTATCATTGAACAATGTCCTGTTAAACAAAGATATTCAAGCTTGAGATTCATAACAAAGCCTCAGAAGCATATTTTATATGAAGACAAGAGTGCACACACTGAAATGTCTCGCCTTCTTTACTAATCATTGATATTATGTTGATAGTCCTAAGTATAAAGCTTTATTACAATGGTCACATAAACTTAACATTAACAAAGATAGCTAAACATAGACCAATGAACCATGAAAACGAGGTCAAGGTCAGATGAACCATGCCAGGCAGACATGTACAGCTAACAAAGTTTCCATACAACAAATATAGTTGACCTATTACTTATAGTTTAAGAAAAATAGACCAAAACACAAAAACTTAACACTGCAATGAACCGTGCAATTGAGGTCATGGTCAAATAAAACCTGCCGAACTGACATGTAGATCATAATATATTTCCATACACCAAATATATTTGACCTTTGGCATATAATATTAGATAAAAAGACCAAAACTTAAAAACTTAACTTTGACCACTGAACCATGAAAATGAGGTCAAGGTCAGATGACATCTGCCCGCAAGACATGTTCACCTTACAATCATTCCATACAACAAATATAGTAGACCTATTGCATAAGGTATGAGAAAAACAGACCAAACACAAAAACTTTACTATAATCACTTTACTATAATCACTGAACCATGCAAATGAGGCCAAGGTCAGATATTGATATCACTGGAATGTAGGCATATAAGTTCCATTCATGTCTTTTCTTTAAATACTATACATTATATTTCAGGGATAATTTTTGTATATGTAAAAAGTACCTGTGAGGCTATCATATGCCCTGCATCTACACATACTGTTATGTTTTAATCTCCACCACATCTAAAATTGAATAAAATTTGTAAATTAAACACTAATCATAATTTGTAGCAATGAATAATTTAATTGATAAGTCCAACATGAAAGTTGACTTTTTGTTATTGTATGTGTTTTTCTAGAAATTAAATGATATGCCCTTCTGAAAAAAAAACAAGTTGCATAGATAAGGGTTTAAATTTACCTTAAGTTAGCCACCATATTGAATCCTTAATTTTTTTAGTAGATCGAGTCCATTTTACAGTGATAATAATTATATTACAATTGATGACAATGATAATTAGCCAATATTATATCCAATTTTTTAAATTCAAAATTCATTAATGCATGTCTTAGTTTTACTTTAAAATGTCAATAATTAATAAAATAGTTCATTTAGTTTTTTGTTTTTTTTCTTGGTCACTCTTTAAAAAAAAAATCATAAATCAATAATAACATGTACACACTCTTTAGTCAAAGTCTTTTCCTTTTCTGTCCATTCTACCATTGACTCTTCTGCAAGTGATTCTAACACTTCTCCAACCTCTTTTGATCTTGTGTCAAACATCTTGTGGCTAACTGTTGGCATATTCAAAATGGATAAAAATGCATTCAGTTGATGTTCTCCAAGTCCAATATGTATGGCAGCTAAAAGATACAAAAAATGTTTATTATGATTTAATGATTGCTTACACATTTTTTACATCAGTTAATATATATATACATGTAAGTCCAAAATTGTATTCAACTAAAATTTAATAATAATTTATGTACCTATGTGAAATAAGAATTTGTTGTAAAGCAATAAGTTTTAGTATAATATACACCCTTTGTCAATAACTAGTCTGTGAAACTCAAGATAACAATATGCATGGCCTTTTATAGAAGAGATGTCAGTGCACACAAATATAAATGGTTAAAATTAGACAATTTTTTTTCAAATATCCAATTATCCTCACAGAAATTTTTCAAAAGTATGCCTTTCTGAATAGTGATGCAATTAATTAAACATATATGCATATGTTGTACACGAGTGAATAAACAAATGAAATAGAATTAGGTAGATGGTCATTTACATTCTTTATTCTTTTTATGCTGATTAATTATAAAGTTTGTGTCCTTTTATTAAAAATAGTTACAAACTTGATGTCATTTAACTTATATAACGTTCAGAACATTCCTGTTTGAATGGTTTTACACTAGTAAGTTGGTGTGAGCAAAAGCTCCTTGTTGAAGGCCGTACATTGATCCAATAATGGTTTACTTTTATACCTGTACATTGTTACTTGGATGAAGAGTTGTCTCATTGGCACTCATACCACATCTTCCTATATTCAATTAGGTTTGATGTACATACATGTACATGTATACCGTGCTAACCAGTAAACTGGACCCCTGTTGTGTTGAATTATAGCTGCAGTTTAGTGTGTAGATTAATTAGATGAAATGGTGGGCCAGTTTACTGACATTTACCCTGCAATGCCATTATTTAAAGCCCGGTTGAATGGCAAATTAAACAATCTTTGAAGATGTGTATGTGCAAAGTGCAGATTTATAAGTCCCAGAAAATACATTATATAAATATGATATACCAAGTGATTGGTTAGTCCAAATAACTAAGACGTCTGGCAAGGCTATTTTTTTTTATCTGGGACGCCTTCGTGTCCTTCCTGTCGTAGGAAGGCGTTCCAGAAAAAATAAAATAGCCTTGCCAGACGTCAAAATAATTTGGACTTTGGTCAGAAATTAGTCTGAAATTAGTCTGGTACATGTACATGTATGCCCCAATAATTATCAAGATTTAACTGTACATTTGAAGTTTTTTTTCATGAAGTACTAATCATAATATTACCTAGCGCAACTTTACTGTTAATATCCCAAAGTCTTCCATGTCTCTTGCCAGTTGGTACATTGTTTAGATGGTTACAATTTCGATACATGCACATAATTTTCAGAATGGATCCCAAACCACACTCATTTATCTTTACTGCATGTTTTAAATGTAAAGGAAGGCCACACAATTTACAATCAAGATTGTCAGCTAAAACCCGCAACTCAATTACTCTCCTGCCTTTTCTCCACTCATCCGTATCTGGTGTTATATTTATATCATCTTCGTCAATTACTTCTTCATGAATCACGTTTGATATGTCTGGTGTTGTACAAAAATTGGAGGCATACGGATGGTCCAATTATAAATTCCGACAAAATGTCCGTCTGAGTTGCCCTTTTCTGATAGCTTTAAGTTTCATTTTGTTCCTTGACGAATTCAACCCAGACTTGATCTTCCCCATTCTTAAAACGATATAAAATTCAAGTATGTAAAATAGTTCTAAAACATGTATAAAAGATAGAAAAGGTATCAAAACGCTATAGAAAGTACGAGTGGCAATCGTCTGCAAAGTGCAACTCCCGTCGGCGGCAATGTAAACAAAATCCAGAAATACCGGAAGTTGCGGAAATGTACGTTTTATTGTCGATTAATTACTTATTTATCAAAGAAACATTAAGGAAAAATCTGAAAACTAAAATAAAGCATTTATTTCTTTTTTATTATTGAAAAACTATTGATCTTTTTACGACATACTATTTTGCATTTACGGTGCGCCAACTATGCTAAAACCGTGACTAGCGAACATCCTTAAGCCCTGGAATTATTCCTTTTAATGCGATTTTATGCGAATTTGAATAGTAGAGGTAACGTAAAAATCTCGAGTTTGTAAGTTTTCGTTTGTATAAAGTAATAAATGATTAGCTACAATGTCCTTGTGCTAAATTCATTCATGGAGATTCGCTGGGGTTTTTGTTGTATGTCAAATTTTTACATTTTTTCAAGCTCTAATGTAAAGTTTCTTTTTGAAATGCATTAGAATCGGAATAACCGTACGGTAGTTGAAAAGTTGCCACTGTCAATTTTGATTTGACAGTTGCAAATGTCTGATTTACTATCTCTGCTACGTGTTGCCAGTAAAACTGTATTTGTGACTGTCAAATCTATGACGGTGGCAACTCTTCAACTACAATACGGTTATTGATCTTTATTTGAATCGATCTTGAAAAGACCAGTTCACGTTAACATTGCACAAGCAAGATTGATCAAGATCGATCTTATTTAATCCAGTGCGTTTACTCTACAACATAAAAAGAACCGACCTGGCCTTTATTTTCACATCAAAATAGATCGATCGCGATTGTTTTAAGCGTTTACACCAAAAAAAGATCGATTCAAATAAGATAACAAAATTCTAAAAGACCAGGTACTAAAATTATACTAATTAACAGATCACATGGTCTTATAATAAACAATTTCTATCAGACCAGGTATTCATATACTCACTTACAACATGTCATGGTCTTATCTTTAAATGTTTTTTTCCATATATAAGACCCGGTTACAATAGCATACTTACAGACAAAAATCTGATGGTCTTAAAAAAATATTCTATAAAACCAGGTATCAATATACTCAATAACATAATTGCATGGTCTTATACTAAAAAAAATCTATAGACAAGGTATTCATATAATCACTGACAACATAAGACCAGATACCAATAATAAACTCAATAACAAAATCTTGTGGCATTATATTTATAAATTCCTATATGACCAGGTACCAATATACTCACTAACAACATAAAATGGTCTTATCTTATTATTTGTTTTCTATAAGACTGGGTACCAATATACAAAATGTACTCATTAGCAACATGTCATGGTCTTGTCTTATTTTTTCCCTATAAGACCAGGTGACAATACACTCACTAACAACATGTTATGGTCTTGTCTTAAAAACAAATTCCTAAGACTAGTCACTAATATATTCACTAACAATATGTCATGGTCTTGTCTCCAAAATAACAGATTAAGGCTTGTAAAAGGTATTCTTCTATTTTTTTCTTCTTGATCAAATGACCTATTTAAGGTAACATCAAAAAAATTATCAAAAAATTGACAAATTTACAGTAAACTATGAAAAAAATATCAATAAGGTAACATCCGAACGAATATCGAAAAAAATATTAAATTGAATGAAAAATGTTGATATTTTTTAATAAGCTGTGGTAGGTTCAAATTTTCCTCTTGATCAAATGACCGATTTAAGGTAACATTAAAAAAATTATCCAAAAAATTGACTTCTTGATCAACTGACAGATTTAAGGTAACATCAAAAAAATTATCAAAAAATTGACAAATTTACAGTAAAATATGAAAAAAATATCAATAAGGTAACATCCGAGTGAATATCCAAAAAGTGATTAAATTGAATGAAAAATGTTGATATTTTTTAATAAAGCTGTGGTTGGTTCAAGTTTACTTCTTGATCAAATGATCGATTTAAGGTAACATTAAAAAAATTATCAAAAATTGACTTCTTGATCAAATGACCGTATTAAGGTAACATCAAAAAAATTATCAAAAAAATTGACAAATTTACAGTAAAATATAAAAAAAAAATATCAATAAGGTAACATCCGAACGAATATCCAAAAAGTGGTTAAATTGAATGAAAACATTGACTTCTTGATCAAATGACAGATTTAAGGTAACATTTAAAAAAGGGACAAATTTACAGTAAAATATGAAAAAAAATATCAATAAAGTAACATCCGAATGAATATCCAAAAAGTGGTTAAATTGAATGAAAAATATTGATATTTTTTGATAAACCTGTGGTTGGTTCAAGTTTTCTTCTTGATCAAATGACAGATTTAAGGTAACACCAAAAAATTATCAAATAAATTGACAAATTTACAGTAAAATATGAAAAAAAATATCAATATGGTCACATCGGAATGAATATCTAAAAAGTGGTTATAGTGAATGAAAAATGTTGATATTTTTTGATAAAGCTGTGGTTAGTTCATGTTTTCTTCTTGATCATATGGCAGATTTAAGGTAACATCAAACAAATTATCAAAAAATTCACAAATTTACAGTAAAATACGAAAAAAATATCAATAAGGTAACATCCGAACGAATATCCAAAAAGTGGTTAAATTGAATCAAAAATGTTCATATTTTTTAATAAAGCTGTGGTTGGTTCAAGTTTTCTTCTTGATCAAATGACCGATTTAAGGTAACACCAAAAAATTATCAAACAAATTTACAGTAAAATATGATAAAATATCAATAAGGTAACATCCGAACGAATATCAAAAAAGTGATTAAATTGAATGACAAATGTTGATATTTTTTAATAAAGCTGTGGTTGGTTCAAGTTTTCTTCTTGATCAAATGACCGATTTAAGGTGACATCAAAAAAATTATCAAAAAATTGACAAATTTACAGTAAAATATGAAAAAAATATCAATAAGGTAACATTTAAAGTAATATCCAAAAAGTGGTTAAATTGAATATAAAATCTTGAAATGTTTTGATAAAGCTTAGGTTGGATCAAGTTTTCTTCTTGATCAAATGACCGATTTAAGGTAACATCAAAAAAATTATCAAAAAAATTGACTTCTTGATCAAATGACAGATTTAAGGTAACATCAAAAAAATTATCAAAAAATTGACAAATTTACAGTAAAATATGAAAAAAATATCAATAAGGTAACATCTGAACTAATATCCAAAAGTGGGTAAATTGAATGAGAAATGTTGATATTTGTTTAATAAAGCTGTGGTTGGTTCAAGTTTTCTTTTGATCAAATATCCGATTTAAGGTAACATCAAAAAAATTATCAAAAAAAATTGACTTCTTGATAAAATGACAGATTTAAGGTAACATCAAAAAAATTATCAAAAAATCGACAAACTCACAGTAAAATATGAAAAAAGTATCAATAAGGTAACATCCGAACGAATATCCAAAAAGTGATTAAATTGAATGAAAAATGTTGATATTTTTAATAAAGCTGTGGTTGGTTCAAGTTTTCTTCTTGATCAAATGACCGATTTAAGGTGACATCAAAAAAATTATCAAAAAAATTGACAAATTTACAGTAAAATATGAAAAAAATATCAATAAGGTAACATTTGAACTAATATCCAAAAAGTGGTTAAATTGAATATAAATCTTGAAATGTTTTGATAAAGCTGTGGTTGGTTCAAGTTTTCTTCTTGATCAAATGGCCGATTTAAGGTAACATCAAAAAATTATCAAAAAAAATTGACTTCTTGATCAAATGACAGATTAAAGGTAACATCAAAAAAATTATCAAAAAATTGACAAATTTACAGTAAAATATGAAAAAAATATCAATAAGGTAACATCCGAACGAATATCTAAAAAGTGGTTAAATTGAATGAAAAATGTTGATATTTTTTAATAACGCTGTGGTAGGTTCAAGTTTTCTTCTTGATCAAATGACCGATTTAAGGTAACATCAAAAATATAATAAAAAATGACTTATTGATCAAATGACAGATTTCAGGTAACATCAAAAAAATTATGAAAAAAATGACTTCTTGATCAGATGACAGATTATAGGTAACATCAATAATTATGAAAAAGATTGACTTCTTGATCAAATGACAAATTTAAGGTGACATCAAAAAAATTATCAAAAAATTGACAAATTTACAGTAAAATAAAAAAAAATATCAATAAGGTAACATCGAACGAATATCCAAAAAGTGGTTAAATTGAATAAAAATTGACTCTTGACAATGACATGTTTAAGTAACACCAAAAAAGTTATCAAAAAAATTGACAAATTTACGTAAAATATGAAAAAATACAATATGTAACATTGAATGAATATCTATAAAGTATTATAGTGAATGAAAAATGTGATTTTTTATAAGCGGGTTATCATGTTTTTCTTGATCATATGACAAATTTAAGGTAACATCAAACAAATTATCAAAAAATTGACAAATTTACAGTAAAATACGAAAAAAATATCAATAAGGTAACATCCGAACGAATATCCAAATAGTGGTTAAATTGACAAAAATGTTCATATTTTTTAATAAAGCTGTGGTTGGTTCAAGTTTTCTTCTTGATCAAATACCGATTTAAGGTAACATCAAAAAAATTATCTAAAATTGCAATTACAGTAAATATAAAAAAATATATAGTACATCGAACGAATATCCAAAAGTGTTAATGAATGAAAACATGACTCTGAAAATGAGATTAAGTAACATAAAAAATGGACAAATTTACAGTAAATATGAAAAAAAAAATCAATAAGGTAACATCCAAACGAATATCCAAAAAGTGGTTAAATTGAATGAAAAATATTGATATTTTTTGATAAAGCTGTGGTTGGTTCAAGTTTTCTTCTTGATCAAATACGATTTAAGGTAACACAAAAAAATTATCAAAAACAAATTTACAGTAAAATATGATAAAATATCAATAAGGAAACATCCGAACGAATATCCAAAAAGTGATTAAATTGAATGAAAAATGTTGATATTTTTTATAAAGCTGTGGTTGGTTCAAGTTTTCTTCTTGATCAAATGACCGATTTAAGGTGACATCAAAAAAAATATCAAAAAAATTGACAATTATTACAGTAAATATGAAAAAATATCAATAAGGTAACATTTGAAGTAATATCAAAAAGTGTTAAAGAATATAAAATCTGAATTTTTGATAAAGCTGTGTTGGTTCAAGTTTCTTCTGACAAATGACGATTTAGGTACATCAAAAATATCAAAAATTGACTCTTGACAATGACAGATTTCGGTAACATCAAAAATTATCAAAATTGACAATTACAGTAATATGAAAAAATCAATAAGTAACATCCGAACGATATCAAAAAGGGTTAAATGAATAAAATGACAAATTAACAGTAAAATAGAAAAAAAATACAAGAGGAACATCCGAAGAATATCCAAAAAGTGGTTAAATGAATGAAAATGATATTTTTTAATAAAGCTGTGGTTGATTCAAGTTTACTCTGATCAATGATCGATTTAAGGTAACATTAAAAATTATCAAAAATGACTTCTTGATCAAATGAAGATAAAGTACATCAAAAAAATTATCAAAATTTACAAATTTACGTAAAATATGAAAAACATCATAAGGTAACATCCAACGAATATCCAAAAAGTGGTTAATTGAATGAAATGTGATTTTATACGCTGTGTAGTCAGTTTTTGACAATGCCTTTAAGTAACATCAAATAATAAAAAAAACTTGATCATGACGATAAGTAACCAAAAATATCAAATTGACAATTTACAGAATATGAAAAAAAATATAGGTAACTCCACGAATATCTAAAAAGTGGTTAAATTGAATGAAAAATGTTGATATTTTTTAATAACGCTGTGGTAGGTTCAAGTTTTCTTCTTGATCAAATGACCGATTTAAGGTAACATCAAAAATATAATAAAAAAATGACTTTTTGATCAAATGACAGATTTCAGGTAACATCAAAAAAATTATGAAAAAAATGACTTCTTGATCAGATGACAGATTTAAGGTAACATCACAATAATTATGAAAAAGATTGACTTCTTGATCAAATGACAAATTTAAGGTGACATCAAAAAAATTATCAAAAAATTGACAAATTTACAGTAAAATGTAAAAAAAAATATCAATAAGGTAACATCCGAACGAATATCCAAAAAGTGGTTAAATTGAATGAAAACATTGACTTCTTGATCAAATGACAGATTTAAGGTAACACCAAAAAATTATCAAAAAAATGACAAATTTACAGTAAAATATGAAAAAAAATATCAATAGTAACATCGGAATGAAAATCTATAAAGTAGTTATAGTGAATGAAAAATGTTGATATTTTTTTTTTAAGCTGTGGTTAGTTCATGTTTTCTTCTTGATCATATGACAAATTTAAGGTAACATCAAACAAATTATCAAAAAATTGACAAATTTACAGTAAAATACGAAAAAAATATCATAAGGTAACATCCGAACGAATATCCAAATAGTGGTTAAATTGAATCAAAATGTTCATATTTTTTAATAAAGCTGTGGTTGGTTCAAGTTTTCTTCTTGATCAAATGACCGATTTAAGGTAACATCAAAAAAATTATCTAAAAAATTGACAAATTACAGTAAAATATAAAAAAAATATTAATAAGGTAACATCCGAACGAATATCCAAAAAGTGGTTAAATTGAATGAAAACATTGACTTCTTGATCAAATGGCAGATTTAAGGTAACATAAAAAAATGGACAAATTTACAGTAAATATGAAAAAAAAAATCAATAAAGTAACATCCAAATGAATATCCAAAAAGTGGTTAAATTGAATGAAAAATATTGATATTTTTTGATAAAGCTGTGGTTGGTTCAAGTTTTCTTCTTGATCAAATAACAGATTTAAGGTAACACCAAAAAATTATCAAACAAATTTACAGTAAATATGATAAAATATCAATAAGGAAACATCCGAACGAATATCCAAAAAGTGATTAAATTGAATGAAAAATGTTGATATTTTTTAAAAGCTGTGGTTGGTTCAAGTTTTCTTCTTGATCAATGACCGATTTAAGGTGACATCAAAAAAAATATCAAAAAAATTGACAAATTTACAGTAAAATATGAAAAAATATCAATAAGGTAACATTTGAAGTAATATCCAAAAGTGGTTAAATTGAATATAAAATCTTGAAATGTTTTGATAAAGCTGTGGTTGGTTCAAGTTTTCTTCTTGATCAAATGACCGATTTAAGGTTACATCAAAAAAATTATCAAAAAATTGACTTCTTGATCAAATGACAGATTTACGGTAACATCAAAAAAATTATCAAAAAATTGACAAATTTACAGTAAAATATGAAAAAAATATCAATAAGGTAACATCGAACGAATATCCAAAAAGTGGTTAAATTGAATAAAAAATTGACAAATTAACAGTAAAATATGAAAAAAAATATCAAGAAGGTAACATCCGAACGAATATCCAAAAAGTGGTTAAATTGAATGAAAAATGATATTTTTTAATAAAGCTGTGTTGATTCAAGTTTACTTCTTGATCAAATGATCGATTTAAGGTAACATTAAAAAAATTATCAAAAAATTGACTTCTTGATCAAATGACAGATTAAAGGTAACATCAAAAAAATTATCAAAAATTTACAAATTTACAGTAAAAATATGAAAAAAACATCAATAAGGTAACATCCGAACGAATATCCAAAAAGGGTTAAATTGAATGAAAAATGTTGATATTTTTTAATAACGCTGTGGTAGGTTCAAGTTTTCTTCTTGATCAAATGACCGATTTAAGGTAACATCAAAAATACAATAAAAAAAAAACTTTTTTGATCAATGACAGATTAAAGGTAACATCAAAAAAATTATCAAAAAATTGACAATTTACAGTAAAATATGAAAAAAAATATCAATAAGGTAACATCCGAACGAATATCTAAAAAGTGGTTAAATTGAATGAAAAATGTTGTATTTTTTAATAACGCTGTGGTAGGTTCAAGTTTTCTTCTTGATCAAATGACCGATTTAAGGTAACATCAAAAATATAATAAAAAAATGACTTTTTGATCAAATGACAGATTTCAGGTAACATCAAAAAAATTATGAAAAAATGACTTCTTGATCAGATGACAGATTTAAGGTAACATCAAAAAAATTATCAAAAAGATTGACTTCTTGATCAAATGACAAATTTAAGGTGACATCAAAAAAATTATCAAAAAATTGACAAATTTACAGTAAAATGTAAAAAAAATATCAATAAGGTAACATCCGAACGAATATCCAAAAAGTGGTTAAATTGAATGAAAACATTGACTTCTTGATCAAATGACAGATTTAAGGTAACATAAAAAAATGGACAAATTTACAGTAAAATATGAAAAAAATATTAATAAAGTAACATCCGAATGAATATCCAAAAAGTGGTTAAATTGAATGAAAAATATTGATATTTTTTGATAAAGCTGTGGTTGGTTGAAGTTTTCTTCTTGATCAAATGACAGATTTAAGGTAACACCAAAACATTATCAAAAAAATTGACAAATTTACAGTAAAATATGAAAAAAAATATCAATATGGTAACATCGGAATGAATATCTAAAAAGTAGTTATAGTGAATGAAAAATGTTGATATTTTTTTATAAAGCTGTGGTTAGTTCATGTTTTCTTCTTGATCATATGACAGATTTAAGGTAACATCAAAAAATTATCAAAAAATTGACAAATTTACAGTAAAATACGAAAAAAATATCAATAAGGTAACATCCGAACGAATATCCAAATAGTGGTTAAATTGAATCAAAAATGTTCATATTTTTTAATAAAGCTGTGGTTGGTTCAAGTTTTCTTCTTGATCAAATGACCGATTTAAGGTAACATCAAAAAAATTATCTAAAAAATTGACAAATTTACAGTAAAATATAAAAAAAAATATCAATAAGGTAACATCCGAACGAATATCCAAAAAGTGGTTAAATTGAATGAAAACATTGACTTCTTGATCAAATGGCAGATTTAAGGTAACATAAAAAAAATGGACAAATTTACAGTACATATGAAAAAAAAAATCAATAAAGTAACATCCAAATGAATATCCAAAAAGTGGTTAAATTGAATGAAAATATTGATATTTTTTGATAAAGCTGTGGTTGGTTCAAGTTTTCTTCTTGATCAAATGACAGATTTAAGGTAACACCAAAAAATTATCAAACAAATTTACAGTAAAATATGATAAAATATCAATAAGGAAACATCCGAACGAATATCCAAAAAGTGATTAAATTGAATGAAAAATGTTGATATTTTTTAATAAAGCTGTGGTTGGTTCAAGTTTTCTTCTTGATCAAATGACCGATTTAAGGTAACATCAAAAAAATTATCAAAAAAATTGACTTCTTGATCAAATGACAGATTTAAGGTAACATCAAAAAAATTATCAAAAAATTGACAAATTTACAGTAAAATATGAAAAAAATATCAATAAGGTAACATCCGAACGAATATCCAAAAAGTGGTTAAATTGAATAAAAAATTGACAAATTAACAGTAAAATATGAAAAAAAATATCAATAAGGTAACATCCGAACGAATATCCAAAAAGTGGTTAAATTGAATGAAAAATGATATTTTTTAATAAAGCTGTGGTTGATTCAAGTTTACTTCTTGATCAAATGATCGATTTAAGGTAACATTAAAAAAATTATCAAAAAATTGACTTCTTGATCAAATGACAGATTAAAGGTAACATCAAAAAAATTATCAAAAAATTGACAAATTTACAGTAAAATATGAAAAAAATATCAATAAGGTAACATCCGAACGAATATCCAAAAAGTGGTTAAATTGAATGAAAAATGTTGATATTTTTTAATAACGCTGTGGTAGGTTCAAGTTTTCTTCTTGATCAAATGACCGATTTAAGGTAACATCAAAAATATAATAAAAAAATGACTTTTGATCAAATGACAGATTTCAGGTAACATCAAAAAAATTATGAAAAAAATGACTTCTTGATCAGATGACAGATTTAAGGTAACATCAAAAAAAATTATCAAAAAGATTGACTTCTTGATCAATGACAGATTTAAGGTGACATCAAAAAAATTATCAAAAAATTGACAAATTTACAGTAAAATATGAAAAAAATATCAATAAGGTAACATCCGAACGAATATCCAAAAAGTGGTTAAATTGAATGAAAACATTGACTTCTTGATCAAATGATAGATTTAAGGAAACATAAAAAAAAAATGGACAAATTTACAGTAAAATATGAAAAAAATATCAATATAGTAACATCCGAATGAATATCCAAAAAGTGGTTAAATTGAAAGAAAAATATTGATATTTTTTGATAAAGCTGTGGTTGGTTCAAGTTTTCTTCTTGATCAAATGACAGATTTAAGGTAACACCAAAATATTATCAAAAAAATTGACAAATTTACAGTAAAATATGAAAAAAAATATCAATATGTAACATCGGAATGAATATCTAAAAAGTGGTTATAGTGAATGAAAAATGTTGATATTTTTTGATAAAGCTGTGGTTAGTTCATGTTTTCTTCTTGATCATATGACAGATTTAAGGTAACATCAAACAAATTATAAAAAAATTGACAAATTTACAGTAAAATATGAAAAAAAATATCTATAAGGTAACATCCGAACGAATATCCAAAAAGTGGTTAAATTGAATGAAAACATTGACTTCTTGATCAAATGGCAGATTTAAGGTAATATAAAAAAATGGACAAATTTACAGTAAATATGAAAAAAAATATCAATAAAGTAACATCCGAATGAATATCCAAAAAGTGGTTAAATTGAATGAAAAATATTGATATTTTTTGATAAAGCTGTGGTTGGTTCAAGTTTTCTTCTTGATCAAATGACAGATTTAAGGTAACACCAAAAAATTATCAAACAAATTTACAGTAAAATATGAAAAAATATCAATAAGGTAACATTTGAAGTAATATCCAAAAAGTGGTTAAATTGAATATAAAATCTTGAAATGTTTTGATTAAAGCTGTGGTTGGTTCAAGTTTTCTTCTTGATCAAATGACCGATTTAAGGTAACATCAAAAAAATTATCAAAAAAATTGACTTCTTGATCAAATGACAGATTTAAGGTAATATCAAAAAAATTATCAAAAAATTGACAAATTTACAGTAAAATATGATAAAAATATCAATAAGGTAACATCTGAACTGATATCCAAAAAGTGGGTAAATTGAATGAGAAATGTTGATATTTTTCTAATAAAGCTGTGGTTGGTTCAAGTTTTCTTCTTGATCAAATATCCGATTTAAGGTAACATCAAAAAAATTATCAAAAAAATTGACTTCTTGATAAAATGACAGATTTCAGGTAGCATCAAAAAAATTATCAAAAAATCGACAAACTCACAGTTAAATATGAAAAAAAATATCAATAAGGCAACATCCGAACGAATATCCAAAAAGTGGTTAAATTGAATCAAAAATGTTGATATTTTTCAATAAAGCTGTTGTTGGTTCAAGTTTTCTTCTTCATCAAATGACCGGTTTAAGGTGACATCAAAAAAATTATCAAAAAAATTGACAAATTTACAGTAAAATATGAAAAAAATATCAATAAGGTAACATCCGAACGAATATCCAAAAAGTGGTTAAATTGAATGAAAAATGTTGATATTTTTTAATAACGCTGTGGTAGGTTCAAGTTTTCTTCTTGATCAAATGACCGATTTAAGGTAACATCAAAAATATAATAAAAAAATGACTTTTTGATCAAATGACAGATTTCAGGTAACATCAAAAAAATTATGAAAAAAATGACTTCTTGATCAGATGACAGATTTAAGGTAACATCAAAAAAATTATCAAAAAGATTGACTTCTTGATCAAATGACAGATTTAAGGTGACATCAAAAAAATTATCAAAAAATTGACAAATTTACAGTAAAATATGAAAAAAATATCAATAAGGTAACATCCGAACGAATATCCAAAAAGTGGTTAAATTGAATGAAAACATTGACTTCTTGATCAAATGATAGATTTAAGGAAACATAAAAAAAATGGACAAATTTACAGTAAAATATGAAAAAAAATATCAATATAGTAACATCCGAATGAATATCCAAAAAGTGGTTAAATTGAAAGAAAAATATTGATATTTTTTGATAAAGCTGTGGTTGGTTCAAGTTTTCTTCTTGATCAAATGACAGATTTAAGGTAACACCAAAAAATTATCAAAAAAATTGACAAATTTACAGTAAAATATGAAAAAAATATCAATATGGTAACATCGGAATGAATATCTAAAAAGTGGTTATAGTGAATGAAAAATGTTGATATTTTTTGATAAAGCTGTGGTTAGTTCATGTTTTCTTCTTGATCATATGACAGATTTAAGGTAACATCAAACAAATTATAAAAAAATTGACAAATTTACAGTAAAATAATGAAAAAAAATATCAATAAGGTAAATCCGAACGAATATCCAAAAAGTGGTTAAATTGAATGAAAACATTGACTTCTTGATCAAATGGCAGATTTAAGGTAATATAAAAAAAGGACAAATTTACAGTAAATATGAAAAAAAATATCAATAAAGTAACATCCGAATGAATATCCAAAAAGTGGTTAAATTGAATGAAAAATATTGATATTTTTTGATAAAGCTGTGGTTGGTTCAAGTTTTCTTCTTGATCAAATGACAGATTTAAGGTAACACCAAAAAATTATCAAAAAAAATTTACAGTAAAATATGATAAAATATCAATAAGGTAACATCCGAACGAATATCCAAAAAGTGATTAAATTGAACGAAAAATGTTGATATTTTTTAATAAAGCTGTGGTTGGTTCAAGTTTTCTTCTTGATCAAATGACCGATTTAAGGTGACATCAAAAAAATTATCAAAAAAATTGACTTCTTGATCAATGACAGATTTAGGTAACATCAAAAAAATTATCAAAAAATTGACAAATTTACAGTAAAATATGAAAAAAAATAGCAATAAGGAACATCTGAACTAATATCCAAAAAGTGGTTAAATTGAATGAGAAATGTTGATATTTTTTTAATAAAGCTGTGGTTGGTTCAAGTTTTCTTCTTGATCAAATATCTGATTTAAGGTAACATAAAAAAAATTATCAAAAAAATTGACTTCTTGATAAAATGACAGATTTCAGGTAGCATCAAGAAAATTTCAAAAATCGACAAACTCACAGTAAAATATGAAAAAAAAATCAATAAGGCAACATCCGAACGAATATCCAAAAAGTGGTTAAATTGATTCAAAAATGTTGATATTTTTTATTAAGCTGTTGTTGGTTCAAGTTTTCTTCTTGATCAAATGACCGATTTAAGGTGACATCAAAAAATTATCAAAAAAATTGACAAATTTACAGTAAAATATGAAAAAAATATCAATAAGGTAACATTTGAAGTAATATCCAAAAAGTGGTTAAATTAAA
Organism: Mytilus edulis; assembly: GCA_019925275.1. Taxonomy (NCBI): domain Eukaryota; kingdom Metazoa; phylum Mollusca; class Bivalvia; order Mytilida; family Mytilidae; genus Mytilus; species Mytilus edulis. The sequence goes on from CM034354.1 coordinate 48,289,978, forward strand.
TATAAAATCTTGAAATGTTTTGATAAAGCTGTGGTTGGTTCAAGTTTTCTTCTTGATCAACTGACCGATTTAAGGTAACATCAAAAAAATTATCAAAAAAATTGACTTCTTGATCAAATGACAGATTTAAGGTAACATCAAAAAAATTATCAAAAAATTGACAAATTTACAGTAGAATATGAAAAAAATATCAATAAGGTAACATCCGAACGAATATTTAAAAAGTGGTTAAATTGAATGAAAAATATTGATATTTTTTAATAACGCTGTGGTAGGTTCAAGTTTTCTTCTTGATCAAATGACAGATTTCAGGTAACATCAAAAAAATTATGAAAAAAATGACTTCTTGATCAAATGACAGATTTAAGGTAACATCAAAAATATTATCAAAAAGATTGACTTCTTGATCAAATGACAGATTTAAGGTGACATCAAAAAAATTATCAAAAAATTGACAAATTTACAGTAAAATATGAAAAAAATATCAATAAGGTAACATCCGAACGAATATCCAAAAAGTGGTTAAATTGAATAAAAAATTGACAAATTTACAGTAAAATATGAAAAAAAATATCAAGAAGGTAACATCCGAACGAATATCCAAAAAGTGGTTAAATTGAATGAAAAATGATATTTTTTTAATAAAGCTGTGGTTGGTTCAAGTTTTCTTCTTGATCAAATGACCGATTTAAGGTAACATCAAAAAAATTATCAAAAAAATTGACTTCTTGATCAAATGGCAGATCTAAGGTAACATCAAAAAATTATCAAAAAATTGACAAATTTACAGTAAAATATGAAAAAAATATCAATAAAGTAACATCCGAATGAATATCCAAAAAGTGGTTAAATTGAATAAAATATCTTGAAATGTTTTGATACAGCTGTGGTTGGTTCAAGTTTTCTTCTTGATCAAATGACAGATTTAAGGTAACATCAAAAGAATTATCAAAAAAATTATACAAAAATCGACAAATTTACAGGCAAATATGAAAAAATATCAATAAAGTAACATCCGAATGAATATCCAAAAAGTGGTTAAATTGAATAAAAATGTTGATATTTTTATATAAAGCTGTGGTTGGTTCAAGTTTTCTTCTTGATCAAATGACAGATTTAAGGTAACATCAAAAAAATTATCAAAAAATTGACAAATTTACAGTAAAATATGAAAAAAATATCAATAAGGTGTCATCCGAATGAATATCCAAAAAGTGGTTAAATTGAACGAAAAATGTTGATATTTTTTTATCAAACTGTGATTGGTTCAACTTTTCTTTTATACAAATGACGATTTAAGGTAACATAAAAAAAAATCAAAAAAATTGACAAATTTACAGTAAAATATGAAAAAAATATCAATAAGGTGTCATCCGAACGAATATCCAAAAAGTGGTTCAATTGAATAAAAAATATTGAAATGTTTTGACAAAGCTGTGGTTGGTTCAAGTTTTCTTCTTGATCAAATGACAGATTTAAGGTAACATCGGTTGAAGTTTTCTTCTTGATCAAATGACCAATTTAAGGTAACAAAAAAAAATTCAAAAAAATTGACAAATTTACGGTAAAATATGAAAAAAATATCAATAAGGTAACATCCGAATGAATATCTAAAAAGTGGTTAAATTGAATAAAAAATATTGAAATGTTTTGACAAAGCTGTGGTTGGTTCAAGTGTTCTTCTTGATCAAATTACAGATTTAAGGTAACATCCAAAAAATTATCAAAAAATTGACAAATTTACAGTAAAATATCAATAAAATATCAATAAGGTAACATCCGAATGAATATCTAAAAAGTGGTTAAATTGAATAAAAAATATTGAAATGTTTTGACAAAGCTGTGGTTGGTTCAAGTTTTCTTCTTAATCAAATGACAGATTGAAGGTAACATCATAAAAAGTATCAAAACATTGACAAATTTACAGTAAAATATGAAAAAAAATATCAATAAGGTGTCATACGAATGAATATCCAAAAAGTGGTTAAATTGAATGAAAAATGTTGATATTTTTTTATCAAGCTGTGGTTGGTTCAAGTTTTCTTCTTTATCAAATGACCGATTTAAGGTAACATAAAAAAAATTGACAAATTAACAGGAAAATATGAAAAAATATCAATAAGGTAACATCCGAATGAATATCTAAAAAGTGGTTTAATTGAATAAAAAATATTGAAATGTTTTGACAAAGCTGTGGTTGGTTCAAGTTTTCTTCTTGATCAAATGACAGATTTAAGGTAACATCAAAAAAATTATCAAAAAATTGACAAATTTACAGTAAAATATGAAAAAAATTTCAATAAGGTGTCATCCGAATGAATATCCAAAAACTGGTTAAATTGAACGAATAATGTTGATATTTTTTTTTATCAAACTGTGGTTGGTTCAACTTTTCTTCTTTATCAAATGACCGATTTAAGGTAACATAAAAAAAAATTCAAAAAAATTGACAAATTAACAGTAAAATATGAAAAAAAATATCAATAAGGTGTCATCCGAACGAATATCCAAAAAGTGGTTCAATTGAATAAAAAATGTTGATATTTTTAATAAAGCTGTGGTTGGTTCAAGTTTTCTTTTTGATCAAATGACAGATTTAAGGTAACATCAAAAGAATTATCAAAAAAATTATCAAAAAATTGACAAATTTACAGGAAAATATGAAAAAAATATCAATAAAGTAACATCCGAATGAATATCCAAAAAGTGGTTTAAAAAGCTGTGGTCGGTTCAAGTTTTCCTCTTGATTAAATGACCGATTTAAGGTAACATCAAAAAAAATATCCAAAAATTGAAAAATTTACAGCAAAATATCAATAAGGTAACATCCGAATGAATATCTAAAAAGTGGTTAAATTGAATAAAAAATATTGAAATGTTTTGACAAAGCTGTGGTTGGTTCAAGTGTTCTTCTTGATCAAATTACAGATTTAAGGTAACATCTAAAAAAATTATCAAAAAATTGACAAATTTACAGTAAAATATCAATAAAATATCAATAAGGTAACATCCGAATGAATATCTAAAAAGTGGTTAAATTGAATAAAAAATATTGAAATGTTTTGACAAAGCTGTGGTTGGTTCAAGTTTTCTTCTTAATCAAATGACAGATTGAAGGTAACATCATAAAAAGTATCAAAACATTGACAAATTTACAGTAAAATATGAAAAAAAATATCAATAAGGTGTCATACGAATGAATATCCAAAAAGTGGTTAAATTGAATGAAAAATGTTGATATTTTTTTTATCAAGCTGTGGTTGGTTCAAGTTTTCTTCTTTATCAAATGACCGATTTAAGGTAACATAAAAAAAATTGACAAATTAACAGGAAAATATGAAAAAAATATCAATAAGGTAACATCCGAATGAATATCTAAAAAGTGGTTTAATTGAATAAAAAATATTGAAATGTTTTGACAAAGCTGTGGTTGGTTCAAGTTTTCTTCTTGATCAAATGACAGATTTAAGGTAACATCAAAAAAATTATCAAAAAATTGACAAATTTACAGTAAAATATGAAAAAAATTTCAATAAGGTGTCATCCGAATGAATATCCAAAAACTGGTTAAATTGAACGAATAATGTTGATATTTTTTTTTATCAAACTGTGGTTGGTTCAACTTTTCTTCTTTATCAAATGACCGATTTAAGGTAACATAAAAAAAAATTCAAAAAAATTGACAAATTAACAGTAAAATATGAAAAAAAATATCAATAAGGTGTCATCCGAACGAATATCCAAAAAGTGGTTCAATTGAATAAAAAATGTTGATATTTTTGAATAAAGCTGTGGTTGGTTCGAGTTTTCTTTTTGATCAAATGACAGATTTAAGGTAACATCAAAAGAATTATCAAAAAAATTATCAAAAAATTGACAAATTTACAGGAAAATATGAAAAAAATATCAATAAAGTAACATCCGAATAAATATCCAAAAAGTGGTTTAAAAAGCTGTGGTTGGTTCAAGTTTTCCTCTTGATTAAATGACCGATTTAAGGTAACATCAAAAAAAATATCCAAAAAATTGACAAATTTACAGCAAAATATCAATAAGGTAACATCCGAATGAATATCTAAAAAGTGGTTAAATTGAATAAAAAATACTGAAATGTTTTGACAAAGCTGTGGTTGGTTCAAGTTTTCTTCTTAATCAAATGACAGATTGGAGGTAACATCATAAAAAGTATCAAAACATTGACAAATTTACAGTAAAATATGAAAAAAAATATCAATAAGGTGTTGTCCGAATGAATATCCAAAAAGTGGTTAAATTGAATGAAAAATGTTGATATTTTTTTATCAAGCTGTGGTTGGTTCAAGTTTTCTTCTTTATCAAATGACCGATTTAAGGTAACATAAAAAAAATTGACAAATTAACAGGAAAATATGAAAAAAATATCAATAAGGTAACATCCGAATGAATATCTAAAAAGTGGTTTAATTGAATAAAAGATATTGAAATGTTTTGACAAAGCTGTGGTTGGTTCAAGTTTTCTTCTTGATCAAATGACAGATTTAAGGTAACATCAAAAAAATTATCAAAAAATTGACAAATTTACAGTAAAATATGAAAAAATTTCAATAAGGTGTCATCCGAATGAATATCCAAAAACTGGTTGAATTGAACGAATAATGTTGATATTTTTTTTATCAAACTGTGGTTGGTTCAACTTTTCTTCTTTATCAAATGACCGATTTAAGGTAACATAAAAAAAATTCAAAAAAATTGACAAATTTACAGTAAAATATGAAAAAAAATATCAATAAGGTGTCATCCGAACGAATATCCAAAAAGTGGTTCAATTGAATAAAAAATGTTGATATTTTTTAATAAAGCTGTGGTTGGTTCAAGTTTTCTTTTTGATCAAATGACAGATTTAAGGTAACATCAAAAGAATTATCAAAAAAATTATCAAAAAATTGACAAATTTACAGGAAAATATGAAAAAAATATCAATAAAGTAACATCCGAATGAATATCCTAAAAGTGGTTTAAAAAGCTGTGGTTGGTTCAAGTTTTCCTCTTGATTAAATGACCGATTTAAGGTAACATCAAAAAAAATATCCAAAAAATTGACAAATTTACAGCAAAATATCAATAAGGTAACATCCGAATGAATATCTAAAAAGTGGTTAAATTGAATAAAAAATACTGAAATGTTTTGACAAAGCTGTGGTTGGTTCAAGTTTTCTTCTTAATCAAATGACAGATTGGAGGTAACATCATAAAAAGTATCAAAACATTGACAAATTTACAGTAAAATATGAAAAAAAATATCAATAAGGTGTTGTCCGAATGAATATCCAAAAAGTGGTTAAATTGAATGAAAAATGTTGATATTTTTTTATCAAGCTGTGGTTGGTTCAAGTTTTCTTCTTTATCAAATGACCGATTTAAGGTAACATAAAAAAAATTGACAAATTAACAGGAAAATATGAAAAAAATATCAATAAGGTAACATCCGAATGAATATCTAAAAAGTGGTTTAATTGAATAAAAGATATTGAAATGTTTTGACAAAGCTGTGGTTGGTTCAAGTTTTCTTCTTGATCAAATGACAGATTTAAGGTAACATCAAAAAAATTATCAAAAAATTGACAAATTTACAGTAAAATATGAAAAAATTTCAATAAGGTGTCATCCGAATGAATATCCAAAAACTGGTTGAATTGAACGAATAATGTTGATATTTTTTTTATCAAACTGTGGTTGGTTCAACTTTTCTTCTTTATCAAATGACCGATTTAAGGTAACATAAAAAAAATTCAAAAAAATTGACAAATTTACAGTAAAATATGAAAAAAAATATCAATAAGGTGTCATCCGAACGAATATCCAAAAAGTGGTTCAATTGAATAAAAAATGTTGATATTTTTTAATAAAGCTGTGGTTGGTTCAAGTTTTCTTTTTGATCAAATGACAGATTTAAGGTAACATCAAAAGAATTATCAAAAAAATTATCAAAAAATTGACAAATTTACAGGAAAATATGAAAAAAATATCAATAAAGTAACATCCGAATGAATATCCTAAAAGTGGTTTAAAAAGCTGTGGTTGGTTCAAGTTTTCCTCTTGATTAAATGACCGATTTAAGGTAACATCAAAAAAAATATCCAAAAAATTGACAAATTTACAGCAAAATATCAATAAGGTAACATCCGAATGAATATCTAAAAAGTGGTTAAATTGAATAAAAAATACTGAAATGTTTTGACAAAGCTGTGGTTGGTTCAAGTTTTCTTCTTAATCAAATGACAGATTGGAGGTAACATCATAAAAAGTATCAAAACATTGACAAATTTACAGTAAAATATGAAAAAAAATATCAATAAGGTGTTGTCCGAATGAATATCCAAAAAGTGGTTAAATTGAATGAAAAATGTTGATATTTTTTTATCAAGCTGTGGTTGGTTCAAGTTTTCTTCTTTATCAAATGACCGATTTAAGGTAACATAAAAAAAATTGACAAATTAACAGGAAAATATGAAAAAAATATCAATAAGGTAACATCCGAACGAATATCCAAAAAGTGGTTCAATTGAATAAAAAATGTTGATATTTTTTAATAAAGCTGTGGTTGGTTCAAGTTTTCTTCTTGATCAAATGACCTATTTAAGGTAACATCAAAAAAATTATCAAAAAAATTGACTACTTGATCAAATGACAGATTTAAGGTAACATGAAAAAAATTCTAAAAAAATTGACAAATTTACAGTAAAATATGAAAAAAAATATCAATAAGGCAACATCCGAAGGAATATCCAAAAAGTGATTAAATTGAATGAAAAATGTTGATATTTTTTAATAAAGCTGTTGTTGGTTCAAGTTTTCTTCTTATCAAATAACCGATTTAAGGTGACATCAAAAAAATTATCCAAAAAATTGACAAATTTACAGTAAAATATGAAAAAAATATCAATAAGGTAACATTTGAAGTAATATCCAAAAAGTGATTAAATTGAATATAAAATCTTGAAATGTTTTGATAAAGCTGTGGTTGGTTCAAGTTTTCTTCTTGATCAACTGACCGATTTAAGGTAACATCAAAAAAATTATCCAAAAAATTGACTTCTTGATAAAATGACAGATTTCAGGTAACATAAAAAAAATTATCAAAAAATTGACAACTTTACAGTGAAATATGAAATAAATATCAATAAGGTAACATCCGAACGAATATCCAAAAAGTTGTTAAATTGAATGAAAAAAATTGAGATTTTTTAATAAAGCTGTGGTTGGTTTAAGTTTTCTTCTTGATCAAATGACCGATTTAAGTTAACATCAAAAAAATTATCAAAAAAATTGACTTCTTGATCAAATGGCAGATCTAAGGTAACATCAAAAAAATTATCAAAAAATTGACAAATTTACAGTAAAATATGAAAAAAATATCAATAAGGTAACATCCGAATGAATATCCAAAAAGTGGTTAAATTGAATAAAATATCTTGAAATGTTTTGATACAGCTGTGGTTGGTTCAAGTTTTCTTCTTGATCAAATGACAGATTTAAGGTAACATCAAAAGAATTATCAAAAAAATTATACAAAAATCGACAAATTTACAGGCAAATATGAAAAAAATATCAATAAAGTAACATCCGAATGAATATCCAAAAAGTGGTTAAATTGAATAAAAAATGTTGATATTTTTTTATAAAGCTGTGGTTGGTTCAAGTTTTCTTCTTGATCAAATGACAGATTTAAGGTAACATCAAAAAAATTATCAAAAAATTGACAAATTTACAGTAAAATATGAAAAAAATATCAATAAGGTGTCATCCGAATGAATATCCAAAAAGTGGTTAAATTGAACGAAAAATGTTGATATTTTTTTATCAAACTGTGATTGGTTCAACTTTTCTTCTTTATCAAATGACCGATTTAAGGTAACATAAAAAAAAAATTCATAAAAATTGACAAATTTACAGTAAAATATGAAAAAATATCAATAAGGTGTCATCCGAACGAATATCCAAAAAGTGGTTCAATTGAATAAAAAATATTGAAATGTTTTGACAAAGCTGTGGTTGGTTCAAGTTTTCTTCTTGATCAAATGACAGATTTAAGGTAACATCGATTAAAGTTTTCTTCTTGATACAATGACCAATTTAAGGTAACATAAAAAAAATTATCAAAAAAATTGACAAATTTACGGTAAAATATGAAAAAAAATATCAATAAGGTAACATCCGAATGAATATCTAAAAAGTGGTTAAATTGAATAAAAAATATTGAAATGTTTTGACAAAGCTGTGGTTGGTTCAAGTGTTCTTCTTGATCAAATTACAGATTTAAGGTAACATAAAAAAATTATCAAAAAAATTGACAAATTTACAGTAAAATATGAAAAAAAATATCAATAAGGTAACATCCGAACGAATATCCAAAAAGTGGTTCAATTGAATAAAAAATGTTGATATTTTTTAATAAAGCTGTGGTTGGTTCAAGTTTTCTCCTTGATAGACTGGCCGATAGAATGTGAAGGGTATAGAACAATGATCTTTGAGATACTTCAAACTTAAAAGGTACATATATGCCTTTAGCGACTAATTGAATTAAGTGTAAATATCATTGAATTATTTGGTAGTGTGTTAATTAAATAAATTTTAACGATTTAGTTTATGAAATGAACATCGCATAGAGGCTGCCATATTTGTTATTTTACATTCGCAACAACTCTGGACGCTACGATAACGTCTACGCCAGTTCAATAACCAAAGACTTTGAAGCAGCGTCGTTGATTGGCTACAGCAAATTTGACCTTAGACATGGTTAAAATCGTGTGTTTTAAGATCACACACGGCGACATATAAAATATCGAGGAGCAAGTGATGTGAACTTATTTTAATAAGATTGGAAAAATGCCAATGCTGAAAGATATACTCTTTCAACATGCTGACTTTCCAAGTCGAAGACTGAAGTAATTCGTGCCAGATTAATCTACTATATGGTTCCTAAACCGGTTATTCAAATTGGTGATGAAGTTATCATTGATGAGAAGGAAATAGTTGAGGTGGAGCAATCTAAAGCCCCAGTTACATTAGACCACGTTATCACGACGCTTATTCTGTTTCAACATCAAGATTAGGAGTCCAAGTGTTTTTTAGTAATTCAATATAAACACGACAGGTGTGATAAGGAATGATTGTTGGTTGCTTAACGTTCAGTGGCAAATATTACATGCATGGCCAGGACGAGAACAAGTCGACAATAAATACCATAGATAAGTCTTGTCATAATAGAGGCCATCTGCGATAATGGTCGGGGGAAATTGGACTGCCAATGAGTGTATTTTGGATAGGGACAGACATTTTCCCTTGCAACAAGCCACATATGGAACCCTCACAGGAGTTGTTGCAAGGCGTGGCACTCTCTTTAAACGCGTAATCGGATTTAACGTCCCAATGCTGACAGGACGTGACTGCGAAATTATTATCTCCTGCACAGTCAAACGGATGCCCCACTTCGGCATGCGTTTTACTGCCGATCTGAAATAATGCTTGTAGAGGCCAAAGCTCTTGCTCAGATGCAAGCAGCTTAGGCAATGCTTACCAGTGACTGTAATACTTTGGATACTGATGGTACCAAAAGAGGAGGTCATGAATTTGGTGGTGTCCAGGTTGGAACCTCTTTTGGTCAGTTCAGTTTAGGAATAAATGAAATGGTTCGTGGAGATGCAGACAGTTTTAAGTTATTAATAGATTCTGTATTAACAGACATGTCGAAAATTCTTGTAAAAAAATCAGATGCTAATTTATGTAAAGAGAGTAGGTCCAAACTTATTTTATCAATTAAAAACATGATGACGGATCGCAATATTGTTAACCAGTCATTAAAATCATTATTAGAAAAAATGAAAATAGAATGTTTACCAACTGATGATGATACTGATATGGATTTAATTAAAAAGATGTCAGCTATAAATGGATTCAAATGTAATCTACATGTACTTGTTAATTTTGCTACTCAGGCTGAGTCTGGTTTGAAATTATGGGAACAAAATATTTTAGAATATGTTGATTGTAGTAGTTTTTTCAGTCCTGGTTCTTGTGATTTTATCAGAGCTTCTACAAAGCTGTGTGTGCCTGGTGCAGATGAAAAATCTGGTTATGGTTTACCTTTTAAAACATTTTTAAACCAGTTGGAACCTCCTGTTTATTTGCAACTTTCCACTTTTCATGGGCATAGAGTTAATTTACTGTTTTCAATGGGTGCAAGTGTTTTTCACCATAGAAATCATATTAAATTATTTATTGAGAATTATTTTAATAAAGAGGACCGATATAGATTACTTTGTGCTGTTTATAACTATGTAAACAATCCTGTATATCTAGCAGGTTGTGGAGCTTTAGGTATTGTAGAGAAGCTTCTTACTGGTCCTTTATGGAGAATTATTGAAAATGTTGATCATATTTTAGATTAAAATGACATTTGGTTGGTTTTCAAAAATTCTATTGAACTCCTTTCAAAGGATGCTTCAGAACTTATTGAAGGGAAAGTTTTTTTATCCAGAATTTACAAAAAAAGATGAAGATTTTAATAGCTTATTTATTAATAATGATCTTGATAAGGAATAAAACCTCTTAACCAAATTATTTTAATATTTTTTTGATTATAATAGAAAGACAGCTTTCTGACTGTTTACCTGATGGTATTTTTAATGAAAACACTGAAAGTGTACATAAAGATTTGCATGTTGAATCAACAACGGTTGCAACAACAAATATTGTTTCTGAGAGAGATGTTGCTAATCTAGATCGCTTGAGGCGTGAAAAGCCTAATGCTGACACCATCGCATTAGAGGGCATAATTTTTTTTTCAAACAATAAAACTTTAAGATGGTTAGACGACATGAATGTAGAAAAAAAAAGCCGAGGTATTTAAAATAGCAAGGAAGAAAACTCCAGAAATTATAAAACAATTTAGGAAAAGAAAAGAGGAAATTAAAAAAAGTCATATGCTTTTATTAAAGCAAAGGAAAGAGGAAAAAGAGAGAAAAGCTTTGAAAAAGCAGGTGGAAGTTAAAGCCTTGACAATTGAAATTCAAAAATATGGAGGGTTGTGGTTAAATTTAAAAGATTAAAATCTAAACTTGAAAAAAGTGAAGATAAATCGGAAGCTGTTAAAACACACATTTAATTTCACAAAAAGGTTTTAAAAGCAAACACTGAAGATAAAACATTGCTTCAGTTTTCTGCAAATAGTATACAGTTTAATTTTGAAGAACTATTATCGCATTTAAAAGTTTTAATCCATTTTTCAAGTAATTCAAAAGAGATGGGGGAATGAAGAAGATTTTTCAAATGATAATAAAAATTTTATTATAAAATCTGCAAGTGATAGATTAATTTAACTTTTAGGAATTTTGGTTCTGAATGCTCTTCAACTTCGTACTTTATTTGGCATTTTAAACTTTTTTGGATTCGAGCGTCACTGATGCGTCTTTAGCAGACGACACGTGCGTCTGGCGGTTATACTTAATTTAGTCCTGGTATCTATGATGAGTTTATTTTCATGGAAAAACAAAGGGAGATCATTTTACAAAAAAATCTGTCTTATAAAAAATAAGAAGAGGAGAGATGTTGTAATTGTATCTCAAGAACCTGTTACAAAAAAGGCACGAGGAGAGAGTTCAGTTATAAATTCTGTTATATCATGTAATAATACTATTATTGATAATGATATTGATTCCAGCAGTTACTATGTCATTACCATATCCCCTACCCGGTATTAGTTATATGATTTCCTCGGCTGTACAATGTTCGAAAGATTGAGAACATTTCCCGTCGCCGGATTATCGTTAACCCAGATCAAAATTGCTACTTTACAAGAGTCTGTCATGATGGTTCAACTAGGCTAGCTATCAGACCGACGTGATACTTGACTAGCAGACGACGCGCTAAATCGCACTAGCATTACCTCCTTGCATTAACGAGAAAAAAAATGAAGAAAACATATGAAATGAAAGGTTTTAGTGTAATACACATCACAGTTATAGAGACCCCAAGGGTGACTGGGGTATAGAAATATGGTCACTTGGTCTTCTCCCGACCGGCAGTAAAACGCTTGCTGAAGTGGGGCGTCCGTTTGGCTGTGCGGGATGTATCAAGTTCGCAGTCACGTCCGTCAGAAGGGGACGTTAAATCCGATGCCTCGTGTAAAGAGAGTGCCACGCTCTTTGCACGTTAAGAACCCTTGCAACAACTCTTTGAGGGGTCCGTAGGTGGCCTGTTGCAAGGCAAAATTTCTGTCCCTATCCAATGTACCCTCATTTTCCAGTGGCAGTCCAAATTTCCCCGACCATAATCCTAGATGGCCTCTATTACAACAACCTACCTATTGTATTTATTGTGAACTTGTTCTCGTCCTGAATATGCATGAAATATTTGCCACTGGACGTTAAGCAACCAACAATCAATCAATCACAGTTATAGAAATATTTTATTATTTTTAATTTACTTTTACAGAAAAAAATATTGAAAAAATAAATATTTCGTGCATATATTGAAATTCAATAACTATATCCGACCGGGTTTCGGTGGTGCCTAATAGTTTGGAATAGCCAATGATGGCGGAAAATAACAAACGGCCCTACATGGGCTATCTTTCTAATCCAAATCTTTCAGTCCCAAAGCGAACCCTGTACCGAAAGGCGTTTAACGTAGACCAGCAAGAAGAGCCTATGTTGCAAAGTGATCATGAAGTAGCTTCGCTTCCAGTGAGGGAAAACTCCATCTTTAAAGAAGTTGAGAGTACATGTATGTACGATCTTTTGAGTTTATATGATTTGCCCAACATAGGAGTAGGACAGAATGAAGATGAAGAAACATGTGAAGATGACAACGAAAACATTGAACTGACAGAGGAAGATTCACATGATTATGAAGAAATGATGATGAGGATGATGAGTTTGAATTTACAGAAAATTCCAAAATCTGTGAAAATTCAAATCTCACTTTTCACGAGTTTGCTGTCCTAATCATGACACTGAAAACAACATTTATCCTGTCTGGAATTTCTTTTGCTTTTATGTTGAAAACTGGCATTACCGGAAGGGAACAAAATCCCAAGTTTAAATTCAATCCACAAGTACTTTCAGGGACAGAACATACTTTTACGGAAGCATAATTATTGTGGGTTTTGTAATTGGTATATTGGTATAAAAACTAAAACGAAATGTGATAAATGTGGATAATCTAACATTCAGTTCTTTGTCGACTTACCACTGGAAGAAGATGGGGAACTGTATGAGCAGCATTTCAGTAAGCATACAACTATTGTAAACCTTGTAATGAAGGCAGTGGCTATTTTGCAAGCTCAGGCACACCAGCCTCTTAGTGGCTTCTTTCGACTCCATATTAATAGCGATTTATATTGAGTTTGGCTATTTTGGCGGTCATAATTAATGTTAAAATAGATGTACAATGTACACTGTATATGATTAAAGAATTCAAAAACACATGTATAGAAACATACACTGAAGTATGAAATTTCTATTCAAATACATTGTATGTCTTCCTTAAAACATTTAATATACAAATCATGCATATTATCATATATCTTATTATTATTGATAGCCTTTACTTTAATAAGAAAATTCGAGAAAAATGCCTTTTAAAACATGTTTAAGATGCTGAAATATATAGAAAATATATTTGTTTTTAAATAGAAAATCTACATATGTAAAAATATGTCTTTTAAAAAAATATATATTATGCATACATGTATTTAAGCATATAAACTTATTTTCAAAAATGTACATTCTAATCAAAACAGTATGTACCACGTCTTCTGATTGGCTGACGTTATTTTGTTATCAGCCCATAGATATAATATTTTTTCTGTCTATTCGAAATAACATAAACAAAATGTGTACACTGTTAAAAAACGCGCGTTATTCAGTGTCACCGTATGGCCTTCAAAAATGAGCAAAGTCCATACCGCATAGTCAGCAATGAAAGGCCCCAAAATGACAGTGTAAAACAATTTAACGAGAAAACTAACGGCCTTATTTATGTAAAAAAAAATCTTGAATGATTTTACGCCGAAAGGTGTAAATAAACTTTTTTTTCATTTTACGCAAGTCATCATAAATGTAATGATATTGAATAATTGACTTCCCAGAAAATTGATAACTGATATTTACCTGATAGTTAATTATAAGACTAACTTCATTTTGCCAAATAATGCTTGCAATATAGCATCAACATTTTCCAACCACTCTCGCAACATAGGAACAGAACTGACCCTAAATTCACGAATGATGTAAAGTGACTGATTTGCTTATGTAGAGCTTGTTACCAAATCAATTCACTACGAGAAGATAGTTGACGTGTTCACCGATTAAAATAATAGTGACAACATTATACAAATTACTCATAGCTAAAAGGTTTATATTACATTCAGTATGATGCTAATGAAATAACTCTTAACCATCAATGTGTGTACCTTGATATAGTCTTTGAAACTTGTAAAAATGGTATCTTTAAATGATACGGTCAACATCTTGGAACATCAAAACAGAATTGTCAACAAGAGGTCAACACATCAATGAAAGATCAAAGTTGTTAACTGCTTTTCTATTTTGAGATGTATGCAAATGTATAACTGACGAACCAGATTGTTGAATTCGCCGTATTCTTAATTATGAATTAAAAATTTGAAAGTGAAAGAGTTTTGAATGTGGTCGTTTAAAAGAGAGGGTGGCAGTAAAAGAATATCAAGCAAAACACATGAAAATTTGTCAAATGTTACAGCCTCAGCAATGTGCACTTGATGTTAAATTTTGCTGCGAATTAGAGATTGGGAAGTTAAAAGAGAATTATAAATACATGTTCCAATTTCAAGGACAAATAGCAGTGTATGAAATACCATGGGTAGAATTTGTTGTATGGACAACACATGGAATGTCTGTCAAACGAATATCATTTAATGAAGTTTTATTGAAAGATATGATTTACGAGCTTATATTTTATTTGAATTCAATTATCCCTAAATTCTTTTCATGTAGAGTTAAGGTGACTTCCGACACTAAGGGAAGTAACTCTATCTTACTGGTTACCGTTTAAACGTTTCCTTTTTTCTCCCTTATAAAACTACAAAGCGGGAACAGTCTGTCGTCCAACAAAGTAAGTTATTTTAGATCATCCTTTTTGAAAAAAGAAACATCGTTAAAACAGAAAATTCAGAACATGAGTATGCAAAGAAAGACGACGATTTAGACACCATATCAATGTTCGCCGATATCGATATTGGAGCAGACGTTATTGTACCATCAGACCCGTCTCACAATGACAGCTGGAAGGAGGGGAGGCGTGTTATTGAACTGTTTGAGCTAGCTCAAAATTTGGTGTGCCAATTATGTAATTGCCCTTTGAACCTTATTGACACTGTGAGTGAGAGAAAATATGGTCTTGGGAGTGTTCTAACCATTCCTTGTGGAAGTTGTACCGCCTGTAATAGTGTTGAAACAGGGAAGAGGAACTAATGGAGCTTTTGTAGTGAATTCAAAGGCCGCTATTGGTAAGATGTTTGATTAAACATATTTTATGTTTTGTAAAAGCTATCTACTGGCATAGAAGTATGTTCCTTTAGGATAAGGGGAACTGTCCTCACTTCTATGTTTACTTTTTTTCTTTAGCCCAAACTTGTGGTCTCAACAGTAATAGGTGCTTAAAACTACTTTTTCTAGGAGCCGTGCTGCCGAAATTTTTTACATGTTTGGACTTCCCTTTTATCAAGGGCAGCAAATGATTGAATCATATATTAAGATAGATTGATTATCAGTTTCACTATAGTCAAAATGCAGTCGTAGGAAAGTGTCGCAGTAAAAAATAAATCAGAATAGTCTTTCAAAACATAACTACTCGAAATCGTTTTACGTATGAAATATGTATGAAAAAACAGGTCAATCATGAGTGATTCATATATAAAATGCTTTACAAACATGAAATTTAACATAAAACTGATCACAATGTTGGATGATTTTTCAAGAGATGTGTTCTGCAGGTTCACGGTAATACTTTAAATATACACATAATACATGTATTGGCCTTCTTTTACTTTTAGTCTAGTATAGCTCTTTATGAGCTGGGACCCCTAAAGTAAAAGGAGGCCTTAATGTATGTATTAGACACATGCAGACAAAATTATTTTCAGATACTCTAAATTGGTACAGGCAGACAATTGTCATAGGGTTAAAGTTATTTTGATAAAATTCTAGAAAAGATATTTAAAATGAACAAGAAGAGTGTAAAAAGTAACCCTGTTAACATGAATAAAATTATTTGTTATCAGGATTTCAGGTAAAAAAATGATTAATACTGAGACAAAGTAAGTTACTCCAGCCGTGTGACCTATATGTACTTTTTGTTGGGTCTGATAAAAAATAATAACGGGGAATAAATTTTACATTTTCAGGTATGATACATGCCGGAATGGGGGCAACACATGTTAACAACTTCCTGGCTGGTTTGAATGTGCCTCCTGTTCATTCATCAACAATAAGAAAGAAGGAGAAAGAAATTGGAAAGAAGATACAGGAGGTTGCTGCAGAATCTTGTAAATCTGTACAAATCAAAGAAAGAGATTTGAGCAATGGGAAGGTAAAATTAATATATAATTAACTTGTTTTATGCTTGTCACGTTGTGCTAGATCAACTTTGTGGTCATATAAATTTGGGGGGTTTATCTACATTCTCATCTCAGTCAGCTATAATAGGCCCCGATAAGACGATGTAAAACAATTCAAACGCGAAAACTGACGGCCTTATTTATGTAAAAAAATGAACGAAAAACAAATATGTAACACATAAACAAAGCCTTGCATTAGAATTAACTTGTTCCTAATTGTCATGAATTTTATATTCCAAGAATTTTGGGAATTTTGAAAGTTAAATCAATTTATCTTTTTTCATATTCTGTTAGGTAGAAGCAAGTTTTGATGGAGGCTGGCAAAAACGTGGCACAGGATGGCAGTATGACAGTAATACAGGTATATAGTAGAAATGAGTTTCATTTTTATGCTTGGGGATCATATTTATGTGTGATTTCATATTTATGCTAAGGGATCTGATCACATACACATTTATGTGTCGCTTCATATTTATGCTTGGATATCACATATATATGTGGTTTCATTTATATGCTTGTACATCACATATGTGGTTTCATTTTTATGCTTGGAAATCACATAAATGTGTGGTTTCATATTTATACTAGCGGATCACATATATATATGTGTAGTTTCAAACAGTTATTCTTGTAAATCACATATATGTATGGTTTCTTATTTATGCTCGATAATCACAAAAATGTGTGGTTTCATATTTATGCTTGCAGATCACATTTTATGTGTGGTTACATATGTATGCTCCTTTACATAAGAAAATTAGTTTCAATATTTTGTTCCCATTCTCTAATATAAAAAAAAAGATGTGGTATGATTGCCAATGAGACAACTATCCACAAAAGACCAAAATGACACAGACATTAACAACTATAGGTCACCGTACGGCCTTCAACAATGAACAAAGCCCATACCGCATAGTCAGCTATAATAGGCCCTGATAAGACAATGTAAAACAATTCAAACGAGAAAACTAACGGCCTTCTTTATGTAAAAAAATGAACGAAAAACAAATATGTAACATCAAACAAACGACAACCACTGAATTACAGGCTCCTGACTTGGGACAGGCACATACATAAATAATGTGGCGGGGTTAAACATGTTAAACATGTTAACTAACTTTAGTTAGCTCAACTGCTAAATACGCCAGATCCAATTGCCTTCAAGTATGTTTCATAGAAGTCAACTATGCATCTTGGTCCTGCAAAAGAAGAATTATGAACTTTAAAATGTATTTTCCTCCGCTAAACTTATGTTGCATGTATAGAAATAGAAAGAAATAACAAGTGGTATTTATTAACAAGTTAAAAATTAATATAAAAACTAAAAAAACTCAACTGACTAGTTAGAAAGGGTTCCACCGGCAAAATATGAAATATTTTATGGGAAACAGCTGAAGATTCAGAAAATGATATAGGCCAGTCAGCAACCCCGTCCTGTCTTGCTCGAGAGGTTCTTGAGATGAAGCGCCCACAATAACTAGCTTTGGAGGGACGGTACTACCAACGAACAATACATGAGGGGACTTTTACATTGTAGGTCTTTTTAAGGGGTTTAAATTATTTCAAAAACGGTTGGGACCATCATCTCCAAAATCAATCCCAACCTTTCTTTTGAACCTTCTTTATTAAATTTAACATAATCTTATACTAAAGTTATTGTTCGGACACCAAATGTTTCTTTGGATGCTGCAGACGACAATGACATCAAACCATTATACGATAAAAAAAAATATGATTAAAAGTAAATTTTGTTTCCATAGCTTATATGTTATTGGTTTCTCATAAATTGACTCATAATTAGACAGTGTAACATATATATAAATTATGGAAACCAAATCAGTCAATAGACCACAACTGAAGGGTTGGGACTAAATTATCTCCATGGAAAGAAGATGTGCAAATGCTTCTACAACTGCACACCAAATATTATTTACTGACCTAATTAGAAACTTAACAAAGGTAACCTATGGAAAAAAAGTAAGTCAATAGACTGTAACTGGAGATCATAATTCATATTACAAAATCAATTGTCTCCAGCAGGACTCGAACCAAGGCCTCTGTGTTACAA
This sequence comes from Mytilus edulis, assembly GCA_019925275.1. Lineage (NCBI taxonomy): Eukaryota > Metazoa > Mollusca > Bivalvia > Mytilida > Mytilidae > Mytilus > Mytilus edulis. The sequence continues at coordinate 48,308,682 of CM034354.1, forward strand.
GTCAGCATGTTAACCGATTGAGCTAAATAAGAACTTCCTTAGCTCAAGCGCTTATGGTTGACTTAGTATCTTCCACATAATCCCAGGGAAAAAATCCCGTCACACTTCTCCAATCTCAAGAGTCATCATACCATTACAACTCACACAAACATTCCCTAGCTAGAATTCCTCTCTAACCACAGTGGGTTTTTTTGTTGGGCGCCAATGTAAATGGAGAGTATAATTCATCTTCCAAAATCATCTTTCTCTCCAACGAGACTCGAACTTGGGACCTCTGTTTTACAAGGCAGCGTTCTAACCGACTGAGCTAAAGAAGCACTTCCTTAGCTCAACCTTTAACGGCTGACTAAGTATCTACCCCATGTATTAAGAGAAGCAATCCCGTCATAAGACCATGACTGAAGGGGTAGGACCAAATTATCTCCATGGATATGAGATGTGATAATGGTAGTTATCAACTGCACATTAAATATAATTGACCTTCTATTAGTGTTTCCCCTAAAACTGACCTAATCACCAACTTTACCATTGAAACTAAGCAATTATTTTTTAAGGCAAAAACCCATGATTAAAGGAGCGGGACATAATCATTGCCATAGACATTCGGTGTGCCAATGCTTAGACAACTGCACAACAAATATTATTAACATTAAAGTTGGCAATTGTTTTTAAGTAAATAGACCATGCCTAGAGGGGAAGGGCTGAATAATCTCCATGGAAATGAGATGTGCCAATACTTATACAACTGCATAACATATATTATTAATATACCATAAGTGGTTCCTTTAAACTGACCTAATCATAAACTTTAACAAGTTGTTGACACAATCAACACCGTAAGAAACAGCATACCTCTATCAAAGTGAGGCAAAAATCTTAGAAATGGTCCATTCCTCTTTTCTTGGGTAAATATTGATAAAACACAGTTACATTATCTGTGGTGGAACTGTATATTTTCAGTTTTCAGATTTACTATTTTTAATCACAACTTAAATTGGGAATAATTCAAAACAAAGCTGCATTTGTAAAAAATCTTTTATTCTAAATGATCCATTGTTACTTACCAAAAAAAAAATACTCCTATAATGGACAAAACATGATTGTTATTCAAATCAATTAACCTGAACGGGCAGAACCAAGCTGGTTCATTTTACTAGGAAAATTAACACAAGCATACAGGTTTGACAGAATACGTGATTATCATGTCACAGATAGCTTTAATTGCTGTGTTTTACAGTAAATTATGATAAGATGATACTGGTATTTGAAAAGCATACAAGGTTAAAATAGAAAAAGTCCTTATCATACCCAATTTAATGTTAACTCAACTTTTACAAATCAAATCTGTAGTTCCACTCGTTCAAGTTTAAAATAAAAAAATTACAGTTTGAAGAACAGACTAGTAGCCACACTTTGTATTTGGCTGATTGAATATAAAGAACGAAAAAGTTTACACAGACATCTTAATAAACAATATCATTGCAATATGGTTATTAAGAGATAAAATATGTCCATAAAAATGTAGTCATCAAAAAAAAAAAAATCCAAACAATAATAAGCAAACAAATATCCCACAAATATTTGATGTATTCGATCAACATGGGTCAATAAAAAAAACCAAACATGAAGGTGTTTTTAGTAATATAATTTTTCTTAAATTATTGTTAAATTCAGAAATAATTTGGGATTGTTCAAATATAAAGGTAATTGAAGAAAGAACTAGAGGCTCTAAAGAGCCTGTGTCGCTCACCTTGGTCTAAGTGAATATTAAGGACACAGATGGATTCATGACAAAATTGTGTTTTGGTGATGGTGATGTGTTTGTACATCTTACTTTACTGAACATTCTTGCTGCTAACAATTATTTCTATCTATATTGAACTTGGCCCAGTAGTTTCAGTGGAAAATGTTAGTTAAATTTTACAAATTTTATGAAAATTGTTAAAAATTGACTATAAAGGGCAGAACTCCTAAAGGGGTCAACTGACCATTTCGGTCATGTTGACTTATTTGTAAATCTTACTATGCTGAACATTATTGCAGTTTACAGTTTATCTCTACATTGTATCTATCATAATATTCAAGGTAATAACCAAAACAGCAAAATTTTCCGAAAGTTACCAATTCAGGGGCAGCAACCCAACAACGGGTTGTCCGATTCATCTGAAAATTTCAGGGCAGATAGATCATTTATGTGAATATTAAGAAATTATTAAGGACACCGATGGATTCATGACAAAATGAACATTCTTATTATAAAAAAATCATGTTGACTTATTTACTGATAAACTGTTAAACAATTTTACCCCATGTCAGATTTGCTCTAAATGATTTGGTTTTGGAGTTATAAGCCAAAAACTGCATTTTACTCGTATGTTCTATTTATAGCCATGGCGGCCATCTTGGATGGTTGGCCGGGTCAAGCCACACATTTTTAAAACCAGATACCCCAAAGATGATTGTGGCCAAGTTTGGATTAATTTGGCCCAGTAGATTCAGAGGAGAAGATTTTTGTAAAAGATTACTAAGATTTACGAAAAATGGTTAAAAAAATACTATAAAGGGCAATAACTCCTAAAGGGGTCAACTGACCATTTCGGTCATGTTGACTTATTTGTAAATCTTACTTTGCTGAACATTATTGCAGTTTACAGTTTATATCTATCTTTAATAATATACAAGATAATAACCAAAAACAGCAAAATTTCCTTAAAATTACCAAATCAATGGCAGCAACCCAACAATGGGTTGTCCGATTCATCTGAAAATTTCAGGGCAGATAGATTTTGACCTGATAAACAATTGTACTCCACATCAGATTTGCTCTAAATGCTTTGGTTTTTGAGTTATAAACCAAAAACTGCATTTTACCCCTATGTTCTATTTTTAGCCATGGCGGCCATCTTGGTTGGTTGGCCGGGTCACGTCACCGAACACATTTTTCAAACTAGATACCCTAATGATGATTATGGTCAAGTTTGGTTAAATTTGGCCCAGTAGTTTCAGAGGAGAAGATTTTTGTAAAAGTTAACGACGACGGACGCCAAGTGATGAGAAAAGCTCACTTGGCCCTTTGGGCCAGGTGAGCTAAAAATGGAAGATGCTATACATTGTATATACTGGTAACATAATTAATGGAATGGGTTAGTTTGCAATCAGCAAAATACACAAAATACTATATATAAAATAGAATAAGTGTGTTTAATTTAATTTTATAAGACCAGAACTTTGAACAGTTAAATCTTTTAAAAGCTTTTATCACTATCTAGCAAATCATAACCTAACAATCTGATGCAATGGCCAAAAGACTTGTTAGGGGGTAAGTGAAATATTTAATGTCATAAAATTTTTACTAGAAATTGATCAAAACATCAGCATCTATTTAGATAAAATGTTTCCAAATCTTCCGTCAACCAACTCAATATATTTAGTCAATTACACTAACGAGGGAGGGTTTTCTATATGAATCCAGCATGTTTATTTGTGACATTTTGTTTTGACTACAACTGACAATTATTAATCAGAGACAACAGCTAACAAAATCAAGCAGGAAATAATACAGTGACATTACACCTAAGTATCCACAAACCTCTCCATTGACCATTTTACACTGTGAAGTTAGTTCAAGTAACTATGGTATTTTTTTTAATTATACTATGTGCTTTAGAAATACTTTACAGTAATAATAACAATAAATAGAACAAAGTTTCCTTGTTTAAATTGGTAACCTTAAGCATTAAAAGCAATGTGCACGGCATTGAGGGCGTTTCCTGATTCTCCAAAAATTACAGGAGAACGTCAATGGATAGAGGATGAAGAATAATATGTGATATAAAAAGTCAACTAACAATTTGTTTTGCAATTTATATGGAAATCCTTATATATTTTCTAAGGTTACAAATTGACATGTTACTTGATATTCAGTAAACACAAAACACACAAAAAACCAATTAAGAGACTCTATACAAACTACTATATATCCACCTATTTCCTAGAGGTTTTTCCTAATTTAGCCATCTCATGCATAGTTAAATTGTTTCTCAGCAGATATTTTGCAGAAAATCTCTTCTGCTTTAGTTTAAAATCACATTCCTCATTTTTTTTTCTTTTAAATAAAACAAAAAAACAAATGCTTCTACAAAGTTCTTATGCTATTTTACCTCCTCATGCAAAACTAAATTGTTTTAAAAATTTTGCAAAAAAATGTGCTGCTTTAAATTAAAACTCCTGATAAAATATCAAACAAGGATAGTCTCTAACATTGTAAACTTCAAAGACATCAAAATCCGTACAAAACATAATCATCTTTTATAAAAAATGAATCCAAATTCAATTTAAAAACAAGATATATCCCAAATTGGGATTTGATTCCATTTCAATAGTACTACTTAGTTATGTTTGTTTTAATTCCAGTTTAGAAAAAAAAGACTGGATTTATACATTCTAGAGCAAAACAATGTATAGGACATATACAGGCAGGGGCATTACTTAAACAAGTAACAATTAAAATTACCTATACAAGTAATGTTGAAAACGTGGCTATTTTTAATATTACTTATATAAGTAACTTTTCTGAATATTATTTTAACTAGAACACACCCGCGAAATCGCAGTCATTCAGAGCGTAGTTTAAAGTATGTAAATTGTTTTTGGAAGAATTTTGTAAAATATTGAATGACTGGAGAATTTCAGCAAAAGTATCATAAGTCATAGGTCATTATTTGCAAAATTCCCAATTTTTGGTTTTCTATCAATTTCAATATGAACATACATTTAGTATGTTATGAACATTTAAGTAAGGAGCCTGTAATTCAGTGGTTGTCGTTTGTTTATGTGTTACATATTCGTTTTTCGTTCATTTTTTGTGCATAAATAAGGCCGCTAGTTTTCTGGTTTGAATTGTTTTACATTGTCAGTTCGGGGCCTTTTAAAGCTGAGTATGGGGTATGGGCTTTGCTCGTTGTTGAAGGTCGTCCGGTGACCTATAGTTGTTAATTTCTGTGTCATATTGGTCTCTTGTGGAGAGTTGTCTCAACATGGCAATCATACCACATCTTCTTTTTTTTTGTAATCAATGAAAAGATTTAATGACTGGAGAATTTTAGAAAAGGTATCAAAAGTTTACATGAATATTTTTAGCGCTTACTCAACATGGCAATCATACTACATCTTCTTTTTCTTTTGTAATCAATGATTTTGTAAAAGATTTAATGACTGGAGAATTTTAGAAAAGGTATCAAAAGTTCACATGAATATTTTTAGCGCTTATCTGTATATTATGAACATTCATTACAGTAACTATATAAATATAGTGTATTTACTTTCAATTCTAAGTTTACTAATCGATTCATGGTGGTCATTGGTACAGTATACACACTCTCTATTTAATAAACTGTGACCTCCGTAGATAGTAAATTCTAAGTTTACTAATCGCTCCATGGTGGTCATTGATATGGTATACAGACTCTCTCTATTTAATAAACTCTGTGACCTCCGTAGATAGTAAACTTGAAAATGATAGCAGATAGAATTCTGAAAATACACTTTATTCTTTGTATATGTTTGTTTAAAGTATACAGAAAAACGCAAACCGGAAGTCTAATCTGACTTAAAATTTCGTCCAAAGACGGGACATTATCCGGATGCCTTTTTTCTCATTTTTCTCCCAAAATAACTCAATCTGAATAATCATATGAATGGATGACAAATGCGACTATGCATTGTACCTATAGGACACAGAGGCGTGTTGATTAATTTATTGTGGAAAGAAGAGAAGCGACACCCAAAATGAGGTCTTCTCGTTTAATAGTATAGATAGGTGTCCAATAATGAAGATTTTACTAGCTTTAACAAAATTTTTCAGTCATCACGGAAAAAGTTCAAATCACTCCCTTATGGACGTCCATTGACAGATTCAGCCCTACAGAAGTGCTTGATAGAATTTTTTGCTGAACTTAAAACGCATAGTGAAACATATGCAAGCCTAGGCAGTACACAAGCCAATGAATCGCTTTAAAAGACGATAGCATCAAAGGCACACTTCTACAGTGGTACTTCAAGTTTATACCATAGGGTAGCTGCGGGTGTATCTCAAAAGAATGTTGGTCACAGGTATATATCAAAGGTAAATATCCCTTTCATATAAGAAAGATAATGATTTTATTTTCAACTCTCTTGGCTATATTGAAATAAATCTAAAATTGCAAGTAATGAAAAAGAAAAGAAAAACACTTATTACTCTATATTCAGAAGAATTTTACCAAAAAAATATTTATCATCTGAAATTTAGATAAAAGACCACTTTTGTTGCTGAATTTTCATTATACGTCACGGATACCTATGCTTCAAGTATATTTATTCCAATTTATTGCTTTTCCACTGTTTCAGGCAAAGATAATGTTTTGATATTTTTTAAAAGGTCAACAAGAAAATTGGCATGTCACCTGGACAATATACCATGAAATTGGCCATTTTACGGGACATGCAGGCAAGAAAGAGAAAGGCAATTGATATTGCAATGGCTAAGAAGGCAAAGATTCGCAGGCTGGAGCTGAAAGCTCGAAGGTAAGTTCTAATTGGATTTATAACAAAAAGAGAATATATTTGGCATTACGTTTTTTGAACAAGGTTGATGCGTTATATATAGAACTGATCAGATAATATTCACTGATGATAAAATCAGTGTCAATATAATCTAACTGGTCCATATATTACACATTGACCGAGTGGAAGTCCTTAATTTATATATTGCATATGTAAATAATGTAAAAAAAAATGGACTTCAATGTTCTTTCTGTGTATTTTTAAATAGTTTAGTGTGTATTTACCATACATACAAACAGAAACAAGGTCAATATACTTACAAATAGAAACAAGGCTTCAGATACATGAAATAACATGCAAAACTCATTATCAATAATATCCAATTAAAACAAGAGAATGCTACACCATATGCATTATAATATCTACTTGTTGCTGCTAAGTTTATAGCACATTGAAATTTCTACTGTACTGGCTGGTTTTTGTTACTATCATGCAATTAACATGATTAAAGGGAAACAGAACCAATAAAAAACAGGGAATTGTAAATCAGTATAATGACTCTTCGTGAGGGCAAAAATATGTGCCTCACTTGCTCTTCTCTTGAAAAACATCTGTCACCCTGAAAAGATTTATATATTGTATTCCCTCAGGATTCCTAAATTAGGAATTTAGGCTCCTGGAAGCATTTAGTAAATTTGAGTTTTTGTTTAAGTTATTTGAGTAGATTTCTTTTTTATATTAACATTTGACATTTCTATATCATCATTTAACAGAACACAAACCAATATGTCTAAAGAAATAAGAGAAGGCACATGTTATCAGTCTGGAATATCATCTTCCAGTGTTACTGAAGATGTCATTGAAGAAATCCCTGCTCCAAAGGCTTCTCCATTTTCAGAACCTTTGACAGTTCCGGCAGCAGTGAAACATGTATTCTTTGACCTTGAAAGTACTGGTTTAGGTAATACATTTACAAATATTGTTAATGATAAATTACATATAGACATGTACATTAAATGTTGTATAAAAACAATAGTTTCGGTGTAAAATAACTTGTATGCTTTTCCCCAACTATAGAAAAAAATTGCACCATGAATATACTTCTAACAGCCATATATAAAAACCAGGAGATATGGTACGATGTGGTCAATCAAAGTTCAAATGAAGTTGTGTAAGCAAATTGTAAGCAAACATACAGTATTCAACAATGAGAAAAACCCATATCATAAGGTTAGCTGTAAAAGGGTCGACATTAAAAATATGAATACATTTATTTGAGAAAATTGAAGGCCTAACTAATAACTGCACAAAACAAATACGACAAACATGAACCAATGACAACTACTGAACCACAGGCTCTTGACTAGTGAAAGGGACAAAAAGAATATGGTGGGGTTAAATATGTATGTTAGTGCTCATATATGCATTGCTCAAGGAAAAATTTATGAAAATGTTAAATTCAATGAGTACACTTCTATATTACTAGAATAACATTGAAATAAACTTCCAGAGGTCAACACAAAAGTAAATGGAAACAGAATCTACACTATGATAGGGTCAGTTTGCAAACAAATTTATGAAATGGGTGGCATATTACTTAGTCATAGATAAACTTTTAGTTGGTGACCTTTAACTTTATAAACATCATTTTCATAGAAGTTTCTTGTGGGCACTAAATTGTGTCAAACAAACACATAATTTTGTTTACAAGGTTATAAATAAATTTGGTTTATTAACTGTCTTCTGATTGGTTAAAAGTATTAGTTTTATTTTCAATGTTGTCAATTTTTATGGTGACACGCCCACTCTGACGTTGTGTATTCATACGCCAACATGTGTGTACGTTGTTATTGTTAATATAAATAATATAAAAGTTCTTTGAGCCTTATATTTGATAGAAATTTGTTTATAATGAATGGCAATAATTTATTTTGAATTTATAGACCCATAAAATTATTCAATGTGAAGAGTCAAAAATTAATTTTATGGTTCAATAAATTCAAAATAAATACTAGCCATTTATTTATTAGGCAGAAAACTTGCTTTTCGAAAACTGACAATGCTCTTTGACATATTGTTATATTTTGAAGTATCATTTGAATTTTAAAATTTATCAAAATGTCTAAATATTTACTACCTACGCAGGCTGATCATTTATTCAACTTACATGGATTATATATTTATATATATCTTATAATTTTCAAGAATAACACAGTAATCATGGAAATGTTTAATCAACAAAATGGAAAAAAAAAACACATTTTAACAGTACATAAACATATCTAAAACAAAAGTAACAATTATAACAAAACTTAAATATCCTGATTTTATCAACAATTTCCGCACAACCTCATCTCACCTGCAAATCAAAAATTGATTGATTGATCGATTGTTGGTTGCTTAACGTCCAGTGGCAAATATTTCATGCATATTCAGGACGAGAACAAGTTCACAATAAATACAATAGGTAGATTGATACGATAGAGGCCATCTGGGATGATGGTCGGTGAAATTTGGACTGCCACTGGAAAATGAGGGGATCTTGGATAGGGAAGGAAATTTTGCCTTGCAACAGGCCACCTACGGACCCCTCAAAAGAGTTGTTGCAAGGGTTCTTAACGTGCAAAGAGCGAAATCAAAAATTAACCCAGCCCATATATATCTGTGAGGATCTGAATTTGGTTAAACAAATTTATCAAGGTTTACAAAACTTAAGCATATTTAACCATAAAATAATTGCAAAACAAAAGTCCAGATATCTGAAAAGTACCAAATAAACATATTAAAAGAAATATCCAGAGACAATCTTTCTGGTAATAATATTGTGTGCCAGTTTTAAAAAGATGCCAGCAATTTTATGGCAGTTCATAAAACTTCAATTTAAGGGTTAACAAAGAATTTTTTGGCAAAAAAAGCACTTTGTCCAGTTATCTGCTAAATTTCAGGAAATTGTAATTTTATTTTTTTTTAAATTTGAATTTGGACACCATTCTTAATATAGGAAGAGTTTTGTGAACATCACAGTAGATTTTTTGAAAATCTGTCGTCGTTATGTCGCCTTCATGATTTTTCGTTACAGGCGAGACAAAGAGCAAAACATAAAATAAAACTAAATAAATTCTATCCGACACATACCCTGATTTTTTATCAAGAATAATACAAAAAAAAAAACAGGAAAAACATTTCAAAAAGCAAATATATAATTTTCGATTTAATCCATAAATCTATATTTTTAACCAAAAATAATCTCACTAAAACATATATAGCTTAGCTATGATAGAAGAAACAATTTAAAATCACAGCTCCTTTGCTTTCAACAGGAAAAATAAAATAAGAACACTCAATGTCAAACTAATTCAATTTATTTCTGTCCTAATCAGTCTCATCATTGTTACCTTTACCAGAAATTGACTTTTCATAGAGATCCAGAAATCTATCAAGTTTTTGAAGCTGTTTCTCATTATGATTCTTTATTTCAATTAATGAATCCTGTGCATTATCATTAATTTTTTCAATAATGTCATACAGATCACCCCGTTTTCTTTTTTTTGGCAGACTTTCCAATAGAATTTTTTCCAGAACAGGATGGTTTAGCAATATTGTTTTCTCCCTCGTTAGGTTTAGCATGTAATTGAGCTGATGCCCCTTGAAGACCTGAATCATAAGATGCTTGCAGTTTTGTGGAAGCTTTGTTCCCATACAATTCATTAAACTTGTCATAGTGCTTCCAACTAACAGCATTGTTTCCAGTTTTATTGTTTGCGTCAATAACCTCCTTGTAACGTTTTTTCATATTTTTCCATTTGTTTATTATTTGAGCAACAGAAATTTTTACCCCTTGTTTTTCCATTTTTTTTTGAATTTCATTCCATAGTGTTTCATGAGCCTTGGCACCAACAAATTTCGACTCTATATCACTTCTTAAAGTAATCAACAGAACTTCTTCAGACTGTGTCGAGTTGTGAACCTGAAATATCAAAATTATTGTGTCAATCTATCTTCTGCAGTAGAAGTTTCTTCTTCTATGTCTCCTTCTTTTTGTCATAATTTTGATTTTTTTACAGGCAAGTTGTTTTGATACAACTTCTAAGAATTCTATTTGAGAAACAAATGTTGTGCTAGATATTTGAATGCCATTGACATTTAATTCCCCCTTGACGAAGAAATAGGAGATGTGTCCTTTGATGGAAAACATTTAGTGGATTCCTCGCTATCCCATGAGTATGAGTACCCCTTTTGGACAAAAGTTTCTATTTCATTGCTATCTAATGATAACACTGAAATATCAGTCTCTGAAGACAGAAAAAAAGAAATCCGAGTTACAAACTAAAACTGTGGGAACACATAAAACAGAAACACCATTAAAATATAACACATAGTGAAACGAACTATGATATAGCAATGGCCATTACCCTGACTTGGTACAGGGCAGTTTAAGATAAAAATGGGGAGTTAAACCTGGTTGTGTGGCATGCCAAACCTCCCGCATTAATGGCATTGTAAATTATATCGTCAAAATCATCAAAGGACAGGACTGCAATACAATTAAATGGAAGAAAATATAGTACAGAGAAACAAATGAATAATAGCCAGTAATTCACTTACATTAATTAAAAAAAATTGATCTACGTTAACGATTAGGATTATCCCCAATTGTAATCACCTGTAAAAGGTATGAATTTCTGAATGAGTACGTAATTTACTGTGCTGATTAGTTTTATTGAGTTGTCAAGGTTGTTTAAGCTGGGATATTAGTAAATCGATTGGATATGCCTATTAAACAGAACTCATGCTATTTACAGTTTAACAAATGAACAAGCAGAACTATTACTTTCTCGAATATATGAGTATTAAAGGTCAGAGGTTTGATACACAATATACATTTATAATATGGTGTTATAGGCCAAAGTTAATTATTATAGAGTAAATTTTCATAGTTTGGAGTCATTTTTATTTACCATATGATTGATTGAGTCCCTGTAAAGTATGGCTGCATCACAGAGTATGAGATATGGGTCACTAGCAATGACTGAGTAGGTTGTTCAACATCTGGCCACTGGAACAGGAGCGGTAATTGTCTGGGGAGAAGTCGGTGGACTGGGAACTGTCTGATTCGATCCAGGGCTATCCAATAAACTCATTTGATCTACGGGGCATCCCGTCTGCAGTGGTCTCCCCAGGAACAGCATTTCTTTACATGAGGTCCGATTTATTGACGGTGTGTCCAGTTATACTAGAGTAGGACTTCTGACGGGCGTCATCTGAAAGTGTGGACAGTTGAACTATTTGCCTCCGCTGGGGGTTACTTTCTTGGCAACATACTTAATCATTTTCTTGTTGACCGTCTCACCAGTTTTCTTAATTCCATGTCGCCTCTTTTCATAAAATTTCAACCGGTATTTGACATTTGCTGGTACCTCATGTTGACAGAAGCGGCACAAACAGTACTGTACAAACTCTGAGCTATGTGATTATCTTGTATGCCGTCTCATACTGGGTAGGTCTTTATATGTATTGAAAATGTCGCAGTCTACAACTCAATATTGTATTTCGAAGGTCAGGGTCACCATTTGGGATTTCCCCTATTGTATATTTGTAAACAGTGCAGACGATAAATAGCCTTTAGATTAAAATATGTCTTGTAAATTTCGGAATGAAAGACTGTTTTAAAAGTATTATTACAGTAATTTGAAAACATTTTAAACATATATTACCTTCTGGTCCCTCAATTACAGTTTCCTGACCACCGGGAACTCCACGGAAAGAGGCAGTGTCCCTCATACAATTGATAATGTTTTCCTCTGCTTGGGAAGGCTGGGTGGGAGGAGGTCCACCACCCACAGTGTAGATACTATTCTGTACGCTATCCGGAAGTCGCGATTTTCGAAGCGATGACTACCAACTGGCTAACAGGACGGTTTTGCCTACGGTGACTTTTCTCACCATTTGTTTACACCTATACTTATAAAGTGCTTTGAACATCTTCAAGGTATGTAAAGCATCATAAATATGTGTAACTTTAACAAAAACATGCATTAGAATATAAAATATACGTGTGCATCATACCAACTTGATAGAAAAAAGTGAAATCGATGGACAATTTTGCTCTCGTAGTACAAAACAAATAACCTTTTATTGCAAATATTTGCATCAGTTTAAAGTTCAATATATACTGTTTCAATATTCGTTTCGTATTTAAGTAGAACATTCGTATTTCCCATAAAAAATATGTTTTCCTTGAGGATCCCAAAATAAATTACTGTACGATCAGTCCATAACTGACTGTATTCTAGTAGCGATTTCAAATTTTTTTACTGTATGACCAGTCGTGATTTTGAAGAAAAAAACAAAGGCAATTTGAAGGTATCTACGTATTTATATGATATTATGAACTGTCAAGGGAACTTTACAGTGTAATATCGTTCATCAGACAATATAAATATAGATATGATGATTTTTGTAGACTGCAAAATAATTGTATTTTTGTTCCGTCAGTCTTGTTTAAAATCAAACGCCTAAAAAGCAATACTTGATTTGATTGTGGACTTTGTAATAGTGTATAGTTGCAATTATCTATTTAACTATAACATTTTAAAAAACTATTTACATCGTCCGCCGAAACATTCAGATTAAAAGTTGATATTAGTCGACCCTGAGAATAACTTTGGGATGGGGTGAAAAGGAGGCACATTATAAATATCTACTGACTTTGTTATTTGAAAATTGTTAATGAAATGAACATGTTAAATTCAAATCAATATAGAATCATATTCAAAACAGTGTGGTCCTGGCCATTGATTGACGACCTAAATTATCCCATTGACTGGGACAGATTAAGTGAACGTTTGTCGGTAACGACCATTGCTCACTTCTTACTTATAGAATTTAAACTGTGGGGTCACCATAGGTTCTTAACGCCTTTAATAATAAAATAATTCGAAAAATTATTCAGGAATAACCTTTATGTTTTGATTTATGTTATTGATATAAATCAACACATCGTATTATTCCGGATTAGTTTTTCGAATTACTTTATTTAGGTGTTGAGAACCTTATGTGACCCCACAGATTCAGTGTCTTTAACAAGTACATAGTGAGCAGTGATTGATACCGACAAACGTTCACCTAATCTGTCCCAGTCAATGGGATAATTTAGGTCGTCAATCAATGGCCAGGACCACACTGTTTTGAATATGATTCTAAATGCTGTAATGCATTCAAGTATACGAAAGATATATTTCTTTTTCATGATAATCCAATGACAGAGTTTCAATGACAGAGTTTCGCTGTTTTTATTCATCTTTTTACGGTCAAGAGATTTTGCAGAACTGGTAGATCATTGCATAATTCGTCATGATTCAGAAGAATTAAAGTTGAAAGTGGCAATGCATAGTCCGTATCTTATACAAAGAACCCCCATAAAAGATGTTTACTTAAATTCGAAATAGACGGTGCACAATACAGTCATTATAATTTATGATAAGGAATCCGGAGAGATTAATTAAGTCATATAAGTGACGGATAAAAAAAGGAGATCCGGCGGATTGAAACCCTTTTTAACTATCAATGCATTTGTATGGGAACATATATTTGGAATCCCCTTTTCTCCTGGATTGGACCCTCTCTCCATTTAAAAATGGCTGGAAACCCCATTGTATATTAAGTGGTAAATGAGGAGATGCACTTACAAAACCGGCCAAACATAGTATAACTGTCCAACGAACGAACGGAAAGACGGCCTTCATTATCATTATAAACCCCCGCAAAGTGTTGTACAATTGGGTGTCACAGAAATAGCTCTACTCCCAAAACAAAGTGAAGTAACTGTGATCAATTATAGGCTACAGTGCGGCCTCGAATGTGTGTAAATACATGCATTTTTGTATTACAATTAAATCTGTGCGTTTGTACAATTTAAGTATAACGGAGGACAATTCTGAAACTTATACATACAACAAACCTTCCTCTTGTTTTAACAACATTTAAACATCCTTATACTGAATGTAGTAAGTCGAGTACACCCTATTAAGCTAAACATGTTTCATATAAGTTTTCAGGATGTTAATTTATTGAAATATATTTGTGTTATTTCGAAAAATGACACCTTCTAAATGTATCGTAAATAACTTTGCAATCACTACTAGAATACAGTGAAATAAAGATTTTAACAACATTTAACATCCTTATACTGAATGTAGTAAGTCGAGTACACCCTATTAAGCTAAACATGTTTCATATAAGTTTTCAGGATGTGAATTTATTGAAATATATTTGTGTTATTTAGAAAAATGACACCTTCTAAATGTATCGTAAATAACTTTGAAATCACTACTAGAATACAGTGAAATAACGACTGATCATACAGTTTCAAAATATACAAGCGAGACTGATCGTACAGTGAGAAATTCAAACAAGTGTTATTTTCTTATTTCTGGCTTCAAAGATCTGGTTGAAACTTTTACCACCACTTGAAATATATTTCATTTAGTTAATTAAGTCTGGTATTTACGTTAATTTGTACACTAAGAGGGTAAAAAGATTGTTTTTAGGTTCACAGACTGATTGTCCTTAGTGATGCACTTGAAAATCTATTGATTAAGGCAGCAACCATTTGATTTTCTGGGGGGGGCTATGGTTTTTTTTTCTGTACAAACTTTTTTTTTCGCCTTCGGCGAAAAACAATCTATTTTTTTCGCGACAAGTCGAAAACAATTTTTTTCTTTCAATTTTAGCATTACATATAGTGGCAGCTGAGGGGGTAACAAACAATTTTTTTTTTCCAGAATTCAAAACAAATTATTTTTTTTCTCCAAAAACTGGAAACAAACTTTTTTTTCCAAAAAAAACCATAGCCCCCCCCAGAAAATCAAATGGTTGCTGCCTAAGACAGAGATACGAATAATGAATGTGCTAAATTTAATTCTAAACCATTTGAGAATATCGATGTCAGCTGAATTATTCATTCAGCAATGTACAGATGATCCACTTACCGTTTAATTCAGTATATCCATCAAATTTCACATGCTATCCAAAAAGTTCTCGCTTCGAAAATCGCGACTTCCGGATAGCGTACAGAATAGTATCTACACTGTGCCACCAGTTTGTTATCTTTCCTTCTGCACCGTTGTGAATTTTTGCTTGGCCCCACGGGTCAGGTTTCTCCAACGGTTTCTAACCTCTGTCTCTGTCCTGAGACACACCCCAATGCATTTACTTTAGTTGTTATATCCTGCCACATTTCCTGTTTCTTGGCATAAGTAACTTCTGGGGAATGCTTCCCCTGAAGTAATTCAAGATGGGTTGTAGTCAGATCACTAATCAAATTGCTCTCAATTGCAGTGAAGTTGAGTTTTCTTTCTCTTGTAGTTTTTGCAGACACATTTGCAGCCATGTTGATTTAGACAGGAAGTTTAATTTTACAAAGAATTGTGGGAATTTTATTTTTTTAATCACATCGTTAAATTTTAACACTGCGTTAACTAACATTGTCGTTAACATTTTTTGAACAACAATATTTAACGCATTAGTTAGTTAGCGACTGCGTTAAGATTTAACGACTCGTTAGGCTCAATCATCGTTAAATTTAACGCAGGTTTGAACAACTGGGCCCAGGCTGCCAAGTAGCTAGCTATATGACATTGATGTGAGGAGAGGAGTCATCAATTTCTGCGACCCTAGAACATGGCCATCAGATGAAGAGCTTGAGGTGCAAGACCAGAGCTGGGTGGTTGCTATGGGGATGCATCCGAAGAAGACACGGGAACTTGATGATGCAAGAGCTTTTAGACTTGAAACCCTACTGAAGACTGGGAAATTAAGGTCATTGGATTTCTCGATGGGAGCTCCTCAGCCTCAGATCCAGATCAGCACCTTAAGATTGATATATATATATAGAGGTATGTTTGGGTACCCTAAGAAACTACAAAGTTTTGAAAAACGTAACCACGGTAGCTTACGACGACATTCATGATTGGAAAATAATTAATTTCCAATAGTTTGCATATCAATACAGCCGTGTGTTTTCCGTTAATTTAAACTCGTTAACTAGACGTCTTTTTCGATACTGGACACTCTACTACAAGTCAATGTACTGCTTTATTGTGAACATCAAACAGGTAAGTTAGAATAATGGTTTGTACAAGTTACTGTCTATTTCTCAAAACAAATTGAGGGGCAGTTGTGATTAAAAGCATTTTTGTAGGTGAATGTTTATTTTTATTGAGACCAAAGTAGTAAAAGATTACTATTATCTGATAAAACTTTATTAGCAATACCTTATTAAGTTTGGTATTTATATACCTACAATTGATGAGATAACCAAAGAAGATGGAACAGAGAACAACAAAATGTCTCTGTCCCTCTCATCAGTGATTGGGAAACGATGCTGGCAATCTTTTAGTTCACATACTTTTTCTACGCATTTCAAAATAAATTTGGCTGGGACTGTCATATAAGGGATAGTGGCAACTATCCAGTTATAAAGACCCTGTAATCAGAAAAAAATATTGCTTGAAAGCATTTCGGCATTGAAACATCTACATGTTCTGAAACAAAATTGTTTATCAAAATTTGGTGAAGGTATAACAATGTCTCAACTCCAACCAGGTGCTTCGCAGGGCGTAGCTTTATACGACCGCTAAGGTCGAACCCTGAACAGTTGGGGCAAGTATGGACAAAACATTCAAGCGTGATACAGCTCTGAATTTGGTTTGTGATCAAATTTTTGACATTACATGGTTTTTTTTTTACACAAAACAAATGTCAAAATTTTACATTTCAATTAAAGATTTCTTCTTCAAACTTTTTAAATCTAAAATTAAATAGTTGACACAGCATAGGTTTCTGACACAGAATGAATGTGGTCTAATGAACTTAAAAGTTTTTTTTTTGCCTTTGAGCAATTCACTATGCTGTTGAATATTAATCCTCTCAAAAAAATGTTTGAAGAAATTTTTCTTTTATTTATTTATGATTGATTGTTGGTTGCTTAACGTCCAGTGGCAAATATTTCATGCATATTCAGGACGAGAACAAGTTCACAATAAATACAATAGGTAGGTTGTTGTAAGAGAGGCCATCTAGGATGATGGTCGGGGAAATTTGGACTGCCACTGGAAAATGAGGGTATATTGGATAGGGACAGAAATTTTGCCTTGCAACAGGCCACCTACGGACCCCTCAAAGAGTTTGGCACTATCTTTACACGAGGCATCGGATTTAACGTCCCCTTCTGACGGACGTGACTGCGAACTTGATACATCCCGCACAGCCAAACGGACGCCCCACTTCAGCAAGCGTTTTACTGCCGGTCGGGAGAAGACCAAGTGACCATATTTCTATACCCCAGTCACCCTTGGGGGCTTTTTATTTATGAAATCTGAAATGAGAAAAATTTAACCCCCCCTTTTTTTCACATTCCCGTTTCCCTTTTTCCAAAAGTGATATCAATTCAAATTTCTAATGGAGTTTGCAACAATAACTACTCTTTTAAATACATCATAAAATATTAAAATGTAAAATAAAGTGCTTGTTATCACTGAATGGTAAAGATTGGTTGGTAGTAAAAGTGAATATACATTGTTTATTGTATAAAACAATAAACAATAAAAAAAACTTCATCAGCAACATTTTATATTGGCAAATTTCCAATGAAGTTATTTACATAAAGTTATTGGCAAATAAAAATAGAAAATGACATCATAGTCATGTCTGGCAAATGTCCAACATACATTATCTAAAAACATTTTAGATAAGATAAGGAAAAAAAGCTTCATCAGCAACATTTTATATTGGCAAATTTCCAATGAAGTTATTTACATAAAGTTATGGGCAAATAAAAATAGAAAATGACATCATAGTCATGTCTGGCAAATTTCCAACATATATTATCAACTACTATTCTATACAAAGAAAGATAACTCCAATTGAAAATTAATTGCTATTGCACAATATTGTGCAATTAGATATTTCTTGCTATTGTGCAATACTGTGCAATTGAAAATTTCTTGCTATTGCACAATACTTGATATGGAATTCTGACTTGGACCAACTTGAAAACTGGGCCCATAATCAAAAATCAAAGTACATATTTACATAAATAAGCCCAAGAATTTAATTTTTGTTAAAATCAAACTTAGTTTAATTTTGGACCCTTTGGACCTTAAAGTAGGACCAATTTGAAACTGGACCAAAATTAAGAATCTAATACACATGTTATAATTTGAGCATATCAAAGAACCCATTTATTCAATTTTTGATGAAATCAAACAAAGTTTAATTTTGGACCCCCATTGGACCAACTTGAAAACTAGGCCAATAATTAAAATCTAAGTACATATTTAAATTCAGCATATCAAAAGAACCCCAAGGATTCAATTTTTGTTAAAATCAACTAAGTTTAATTTTGGACCCTTTGGACCTTAATGTGCCAATTTGAAAACGGGACCAAAAATTAGAATCTACATACATAGTTAGATTCGGCATATCAAAAATCCCAATTATTCAATTTTTGAGAAATCACACAAAGTTCAATTTTGGCCCTTTGGGCCCCTTATTCCTAAACTGTTAGGACCAAAACTCCCAAAATCAAGCCCAACCTTCCTTTTATGGTCATAAACCTTGTGTTTAAATTTCATAGATTTCATTTACTTATACTAAAGTTATGTGCAAAAACCAAAATAATGCTTATTTTGGGCCCCTTTTTTGGCCCTAATTCATAAACTATTGTGACCTAACTCCAAAAAACAATCCCAACGTTCCTTTTGTGGTCATAAACCTTGTGTTAAAATGTCATTGATTTCTATTTACTTATACTAAGTTATTGAGCGAAAACCAAGAATAAAGCTTATTTTGGGCCCTTTTTTTGCCCTTAATTCCTAAACTGTTGAAACCAAAACTCCAAAATCAATCCCAACCTTCCTTTTGTGGTCATAAACCTTGTGTCAAAATTTCATAGATTTCTATTCACTTAAACTAGAGTTATAGTACGAAAACCAAGAAATGCTTATTTGGGCCCTTTTTGGCCCCTAATTCCTAAAATGTTGGGACCAAAACTCCAAAAATCAATCCCAACCTTCCTTTTGTGGTCATAAACCTTGTGTTAAAATTTCATTGATTTCTATTCACTTTTACTAAAGTTAGAGTGCGAAAACTAAAAGTATTCGGACGACGACGACGACGACGCAGACGACGACGCCAACGTGATAGCAATATACGACCAAAAAATTAAAATTTTTGCGGTCGTATAAAAATGTGTGTTTTTTTTCATTTAAAATGACATTATTTGTTTTTACATAATTTTTTGAGCTGGATCGCTTCATGCAGTTTACTTGACACAACATACCTTCCTTTCCAATGATCTGCACCAAAAACATTTTGTCTGAATATGCGACACCAACATACTGTCCAACCATATTTTTTTCACCATCATATAAAAATTTCTATGTTTTGGAAATTGCAATTTTAAGTTTTGGAAATTGCTATTTTCCTCATTTGAATATTTTGAGATTTTAATAATTGCCATTTTTGTTTTGAAAGTTTTGAGATTGCCATTTTACATGTTTTATATTGTTTTGTTTTAATGTTAGATTGATAGGTGCTATAGGAGATAAATTGAAACTTTAAAGTAAAGTCAAAGACTTTGTCTTATATAAAATTTAATCTCGTACGATTTTGTTTTAAATTTAAAATTTTTAAGGTTTAAGCAGTATAATACCATGTGATATCATGTTTTAGGGACAAATCAATTAGTCCTTGGGATATTTATTTGTTCCTGTAATCCTCGGGAAATCGTGGTACAAGAGTTTGGCCCCCCCTATTTAATTTACAATGCATTTGAATGGTTGGACCCCCCTTTTAACAAATGGTTGGACCTGTTCTTGCATGTACACATTTTTTCAATGAGACAATTAAATGATAAATATGTAAACCTCCCCCTTTTATCTGCGACGAAACATTGTACCAACCAATTGTGTCAGTCGAAGAAAACCCCTTTTAACCCCTTTAAATCAAATTAATGGATTTTTTCGGTAAATTGTGAAGTTTGTGTTTGTTCCACGCTCATGAAGCGTCTGCAGTTGCAACGACTTTGTATGATTCGTCAGTCATGCTGGATCTCATCTCCCGCCATTTCTATGTGAATGATCCGTGTTCAATCCGCTGTTGAAAATTCGAAGAGTTCCGAATACAGACCCCCTCTTGCCTGATCTGAACTAGCATCGACAATACGTCAGCAAAACTAGTGTACACATGTTTAATGGATTTGTCACTTGGCGCTAACAACAAAACGCAACAATAAGAATAGGAAACACAACCATAAAAATAATTATGGTGGAATGGTGAGACAGTGGCGGACCTACCTCCCCGGGGGGCTATTGGGTGGGTGGATGGGGTACCATACACGTTCGCACCTCGCCCTTTCGCACCCTACACGTCCACACCCAATTTTAAATCAAATTAGTCGATTCACGCATTCACGATGTCCTCAATCAGAACCGATCCCCTCACGCATGACTTAATGAAAAAATGTAGTTTTTGGAATAATTAAGACGTCTGACAATCCCGGACAGCGTACACGCCGCCAAAAACAACATTCATACCCATTGCCCTAACAAAAACTAAATTTTAACTTGTAGGTCTGTAAATAATACCATTTCAAAATTGAAATGTCACTTTTTTAGGCAATTTCTCGTGAGGCAACTGTTTTTGTAAGAGTTCAACTCTACGTACAACATTAAATGATATATGTATTTCTTCGTTAAAGTATTCACCACAGCATAGCATTCTCTGATTTTCAATATTTTGATCAGTTGAATAAGAAAATTGAGATTTAGAAATGTACATACCTTTTGAAGCGATGACAATTACTCCACTCAAGCACAACCGGAAAATCCTCTCACGGTTTTCATTGCAGAACCAAATGTTCTGCGGGTGTAGATTACCAGCCGTGGAAGTATAATCTAACCATACAAAGTTTTTTAAACATATTTTTTTTTTTTTACTTTTATAAAGTTTTTAGAAACTATAATTTAAATATTGTGTTTAAGAGGATTACCAAAGTATGAAGGACTGGGCACATGCATGGCAGTCTGTCATCAGAGGAAAAACAACTGTTTAAGAAAATTGTAAACCAGGTATAGACTCGCTGTACTTTTGTTACCTTTGTCACCTTTTGGTGAAAATTATAAATTTTATAAGGGAATTCGATGATGTAAAGTACAGTGTAGGTATCGATGACCTGTCATCATACAAGACTACGGAAATGTTCACGTGTGAACAGGAAAGATTGTACCTGATTGCTGCTTCTGAGATGTAAAGTAGTGTAGGTATCGATAACCTTTTGTAGTAGAGTTGAATTTTAGTCACGTTTCTAGATTGAATTTATTAGTAAAAATATACATGTATGTTCTTTACATTGAGATAAAAAGAATGCACTTACTTATTTTCATTGGGAAACTTTAGTTAAGCATATATTTATGTTGAATTTAATCCCTGATATGCACGTTGCAAACCGGAAGTAGTTGACCCATAGCCATTTTATGTCCTTTTTAGCCAGTGGTCAGTTTGACCAGTAAAATACTTATTTACAAAATTTACTCGTAACTCTCGAGTTTTACCCGTATTTACATCGATGTTGTCGGTCAAGGTCTATGTTCTCATAAGTATAAATAGGGCGAGTTTTTAGTAATAAAGCAGTTGCAGCTTGAGCCGACCTCGACAGGTCACTTCTCTTACCTACGGAACTAAAATAGTTTCCACCAGGCTTACTTAGGAAACGTTCCAGATAGTGACCTTGTCACTCATTTTAAGGTACAGTCTTAATTTTATGTTAGTTAAAGTACACAACGCGAAGTCTTATTTCCATTTAGATTAAGGTTTACTTTATATTTTTGAGAAACTTAACAATTGTTAGGAATTTGTGTTCATTTATTTTTGTTGGATTGATTTACTATTGTTAAATTGATTTACTTGATATACTATTGTCATTTTTTGTCAAATAAACGAAGTATTTATTTGAATCATTTTTGTTAAAGTTAATATCCATTGAACAAATACAACGGGTGTATCCTACGAACGAATTATGGTAGAAGTACTAGCCACTACACGCCCAGAAAAGGAAGCTCAGCTATCCAAACTGTTACACTTTCAACATAAAAGACTACGGGAAAGTTCACGTGTGAAGAGGAAAGATTGTACCTGATTTCTGCTTCTGAGATGTAAAGTACAGTGTAGGTATCGATAATCTGTCTTCATACAAGAATGTTCACGCGTGAAGAGGAAAGATTGTACCTGATTTCTGCTTCTGAGATGTAAAGTACAGTGTAGGTATCGATAACCTGTCTTCATACAAGAATGTTCACGCGTGAACAGGAAAGATTGTACCTGATTTCTGCTTCTGCGTTGTAAAGTACAATGTAGGTATCGATAACCTATCATCATACATGACTACGGGAAAGTTCACGTGTGAACAGGAAAGATTTTACCTGAATTCTGCTTTGTGATGTAAAGTACAGTGTAGGTATCGATAACCTGTCAGCATACAAGACTACGGGAAAGTTCACGTGTGAACAGGAAAGATTGTACCTGATATCTGCCTCTGTGATGTACATCAATGGTGTAAATTTCTATAGACATTGTAAAACGTCACGGAAATAACATTTCACGAACAAAAAATTACTAAATGCAGTAAGTATTAACACCCACTGTGCGCATTATTAAGAAGGGCCATAATCGATATTGACAAGTTATGTGAATAGTAATACTGATAAGCTTTCAATAAACATTTTCACAGACTTCAACAATACAGGATCAGGTTTGCAAAAGTACATTTTTTGAACAATGATCTCATTCAATTTTAAAGCCCCAGATGTTGACTGGAATAAAAAAATGATCACTACTGGTCTTCCTACTATTAAAAGTAGTCCTCTCCAAAGTGTATGTTTTGACGAGCGGAATGTTCAAATATGCAGTCCTGTCTGGTCAGAATGGGACGTTAAACCCGAAGCCTTTTGTTTTAAGAAAGTACCACGCTTTAACACGTTAAACAAAAACCTTTGCAATTACTCTTTGATGGTTCCTTAGGGGCCTGTTGTAAGGCTACATTTCTTTCCCTATCCAATGTATCCTGTTCATTATGGGCCAGTCTTAATTTCCTCGACCTTCATCCTAGATTGCCTCTATTACAGGAACTATCGCACTATTGTGTTAATTTATTCTCGTCCTGAAGGTGCATGAAATATTAAGCACTGGGTGTTAAGCAAACAGCAGTTAACCAATGAATTTTCAAAACATTTAATCGGCAATTATTATTAATATCAATTTGAATATCTTAATCTGTAAATCCTTTTTTCCAGTTCCGGGTTCAACTTATAAATATATTTCGGTTTTTGGACAACTTTAATTTAATAGTAGCAGTCATGAAGACAAAAAAATGAAAAGTTCTATTGTGCATTATAAAACAATTTTCAAACATTTTTGTTATAGAACATTTTTCTGTGCACCAATGAGAATGTAGTGAACCATTTTAAAGTTCAAGAAACAGAGGAACTGCAAACTCAGGAACCACCAAATTCAAGCTATTTATCGGTCACGTATGTAGGAAACTGTTGTAGTCATCCCTGTATGATATGTCTACAAGCCAACAACATCAATTCATCAATAATAACAGCAGATCACTGCTACACCAAGCGAATTGGGCCATCAACTTGTTCAACTAAAGTAAACATTGGTGTAACCATGCAAAAAACCAGACAATCCTATTAACTATTTGGTCATAAACCCCAATACCTCCGTCGAACTTAACTCCAATAAAAAGGCCAACGAAAATTAATTAGTAGATTTTCATCCAATTTTAAA
This sequence comes from Mytilus edulis, assembly GCA_019925275.1. Classification (NCBI taxonomy): domain Eukaryota; kingdom Metazoa; phylum Mollusca; class Bivalvia; order Mytilida; family Mytilidae; genus Mytilus; species Mytilus edulis. The sequence continues at coordinate 48,333,078 of CM034354.1, forward strand.
AAAAAAATGGGGCGGGTAAGAGGATTTTATATTTTAATTTTTAT
>CM034354.1:48333144-48364307 GCA_019925275.1 Mytilus edulis
TCTCTCTGTTGCTATCCATCTCCTTCCCCTTCAAAAGGGCGAATCTATTATGAGATCACCAGAAAGTTAAACAAGGAGATGGTTTGATTTTTTATATTTCACAACTTGTTCGCTATGCCCGTGTCTGTTGTGACGTTTTTGATTTTAACGAATGCAACCTTTGTATTACTGGTAAATTATTACACCAGGGATATCGTTACCATAAATTACTTAAAACCTTTACTAAATTTTTCCATAGATATAAAGATTTGGTTTTGAATATAATGAAATTTGTCGAAATACAACTTAAACAATGCGTGTTGGGTTGGTAGTTTTTATTATATCAACAAAAATGATAACCTTTTAACAATGCTTAATAGCTATTGTTCAATACATACATGAAACAGACTTCTTTATGGGTCTGTCATATTCTTGATGTAGGGCCACATTGAAAAAAATGTTGGTTTGCTATAGCCAAAGTTCCATAAAAGAGATTGGGGCGATAGGTAGGTTTTTTTTTAATATGTTTAATATGAATGGACTATTATGATAATAAACTCAGTTAAAGAATTTGTCTGGTGATTTATAGTTTAAAATTTTAATTTCAAAAAAAAATTATACCTTTACAAATTAACCCCTTCCTCTCTACTCCCTTTAAATGAGTGTAGATTAAATTATTAACACCAAGTTTAACTATTTTCATGGCACTACCGTATTTAAATGTCTATAAATATCCAGACAGGGTTGTCTGTTATATAGATGTTTCCCAAAGTATTTTCCCGCCTTAAATAATGTGACATGTTTGTTAACAAAAGAAAACATTTGGTCAAGGAATTCATTTAACTTCTCGATTATTTTGCTTTTAATAATTTATTTTGGATTTATTTTCATTCCATTTCAGGTACAGTCAAGCATTTGTATTTAAAAACTTATTTATTTTGGCAACTTTATCGTGATTATCAATTTTTTCGTCAGATGTCTTTTTCGATTTTACTTCTAGAACCCTGCATTACCTTTTCCGATTACCTCTTGGATTTGTCAACGAATGAAGTTGGATATATTATTAAATATAAAAATGTAATTATATTTAAACGATTTAAGTTTTTACCACGTTATTTTGCTGTTGATTTTTATTTGTAAATAGTCAGTTTGCTTTAGTCTAGAATTTTAGTTAAGTAAAGGAACTTTGTTTGATTGTAAGAAATGCTCTCAATTGTAAAATATTCGAATTGGCTAGGATTATGAAAACACGATTTACATCAAGTTTTTTTTAATTTACCTGTGCACTTTATTATGGGACCTCGTGTCATCATGTATGATAATGTTTTATTGTGTGATACAACTGCTTAAGGAATAACACGTGGATAATAAATGTAATATCTAAAATTATTTTCTGAAGCAACAGCAATTTTTGAAACAGTTTCATAAGAAAATAAAATGATATGTGTTATAATTTAATAACGCTAGTAGATAATATTCATTAAAGTACAATGTATATAATCTGATGGTAACTAAGATAATGATTATTACAATTAAAACATTAATGCATTAATCATTCTCATAATTAACTGTCATATTAACAATACAATATATAGTTTTCATTCAATATCGAGTGTTTTGGCACAAATTGAAATATGAAATTGTCAAATCAAAAGTCTAAAACACAATTTTCTTTTGCTGTTTAACTGGATGTCTCAGGGCTTGGTTGATTTTGTCACTACCATTAGTTTCCAAGCTTGTGGCTGCTTTACCTCAGAACATACTGCATGAGGAACTGTACGCGAACCTGGTCCAATGGATTTTTGTTGTTCTTGAAGTCACCATGGTAGGAAAAGTGGATTCTCAGACAATCTTGGGTGTAAAATTCTGGGAAAATAATAACCAACAAATGTTTGGCAAAATTACCCGGTCCCGAAGCTGAATTAAATTCCCGAATAAGATCACATGCTGCTATTTGGTACTGTGGTGGCATGTGCTGAAACTTACTGTCTATTACATTGACATATTGCTGGATGGAACTAATCTAGTGGAAGTTGGTAGTCTAATAGTAGGTGATAACACTGAAGTTACTGCAGATGTGTTGTTTGGTGAAGGAGAAAAAAGTGAAGTTGGGATCAGGTGTCTTGTCTCTCTTGTTGGGGTTGGTGTCATGTTGCCCCATGGTCTGTGCGGAGTGAAATTCTGAGATGTTGCACTTGGCTTATCAACTAAGCTCTGTACAATTGAATTAGTCTTTCGAAGCAGCATCCTAGACAATGTGATAAAAAGTGGATCTTAGAAAGATTCCAGGGAACGATGTCTAATTTAGTTTGAACATCTAACATAGCATTCTTCATTCCTGTGACGATTTGTTATATATATTAATCAAGAATAAATTATTACCCCACTTAACTGTCATTTGAGGTTTTTCTTTAAACTTTAAATATATCTTTATTTTTATTAAAAATGAAATAGATCCAGCATTAATGCCATCAGTAGCCATCAGTACTATACCATTCAGTTCTTTCAGGAATATGTCTGGCTTCAAACGGTACATGTGGAAGAAAAGGTTTCACATGTGATAAGAAGTGTGGGTCTGGATGGAAATATAATGGCAGCTGTTGTAATGACAGACCATGTTGCAAATGTAAGCAGACATATAGAGCAAGCGATAGATTTTATCACTATTAAATGAATTGCATAGGAAATGACAAGGTTGAGAAAGAGCGTATCTAACTACAAAGGACAATACCTGTTTGTAAAAGTAGAGTGCACACAAACTTCTTAAATGATGCCTATAGTGACTCCCAATAGTTTGATCGATCGTTAGTTGCTTAGTGTACAGTGGCAATATTTCATGCATGATCGGAATAAGCACAAGTTAACAATTAAGTTATGCGGAACTGACAATCCTTAATGACCTGGCATGACAATTATACTTTGTACGTCACACAGTTAAAATAATAAATTTGTCGTTTGTGGTATGGAGAGGTGCAATTAAGTAAACGGACAGAAAGTCACAGGACAAAAAGTCACAAATAATTTGGGAATTCATCTCTACATTTGTCGTCATCCAGTGATGCAAACAATCTACACACTTTGTGAAATGCTGCAACAGGTTCAGTGAACACTTGTGTTTTGACACTCGCCCTTTCCTATGTCTCTCATGAAATAATACTCAAACTTCTTCCTAAGCTCCCCGAGCTCTTCTTTTGAACCCGCTGCTCCTTGTTTGATTTATCTCGTCGAACACACCCGCATAACCAATTTCATTCCGCCACATGCCTTCAATATTGTTGCCGTTGTCATCTGTATCTACATACCTGCCTGGGAGGGCAGTACCTACGCTGAAGAACATGTACGTTTCTCTCTTCATGCTTCACAAAATTTGGTAAAACAAATGCGGCTTTGACAATTCTTAACTTTTTCTGGAGTTGTCTTAATGAGTCGCCTAAATAACCTCCAGCTATTTGCAACCATTCTAAGAGCATTTTCAATAACACGTCTTGTCCTTGACAATCTATAATTAAAGATTCTTTTCGAATTAAAATTGTTGCTGGAAGATAAATAATATTTAAAATGACCTTCAATCTTTTTTTTTTTTTTGGGGGGGGGGGGGGGGGGAGCAGCTGAGACATTAAGTACCCCACCCTTTTCATATATTATATACCCTTTCATATATCAGTTCACAAAAAATAGACATATAGATATATTTAAAATTGAGAATGGAAATAGGGAATGTGTCAAAGAGACAACAACCCGACCATAGAAAAAACAACAGCAGAAGGTCACCAACAGGTCCCTATTTTATAATACCTATGAAACATATGACTCCGAGAAACCTGATAAGCATCTGTTATTGTTGTGTTTGTTTATTTAACGCATCAATGTAAATATAACGGAATTTGATGAGACTGTCATTAAAGTGAGAGGGTTAGCGCTATAGAACCAGGTTTAATCCACCATTTTCTACATTTGAAAATGCCTGTACCAAGTCAGAAATATGGCAGTTCTTGTCCATTCGTTTTTGACACGTTTCATTATTTGATTTTGCCATGTGATTATGGACTTTCCGAATTGATTTTACTTTTTAGTAGAAAAGTAATTTTTTCCGCAACCTTACGTATATTAGTATTGGGAGAACCGGATATTTCAAAATATTTCATTACACAAATAAACAGTAACCATATTGTCAATCTTTATAAATAAAGGATAATACTGCGATAATGAATATGTTATAAAAACTATGTATTTAAATGAAATATCTTTTTAATATATCGAAAAAAAAAGTATAAAAGAAAACAGTTTAGCTGATATTTAGAACAGCTTTACATTTTGAATAATAATTTTAAGAAAGAAAATGTATTTGTTTTCTGATTCTCAGTTAGAAGCACAGTTTTACAGAACCTTTCGTCAAAATCATCATCTAAAGCTGATGATGATACAATGTTTCTATTTAGATTCCTCTGATGTGGTGTCTGAAAGATTTTGTGAATAAATTCGGATATGATTGTCCCTTCTTCATCAGCTAAATCTTTTTTCCTCTGGATGGTAATTCAATACACATATAACATATATTGCTTTGATAGTTACTATCTTTTGCATTATATTGTACAAATATTATAGATATATCTTTGAGGTAATCCTCAGAGAACCAAACTGTTTCCTATTGTCTATTAATAGTTCTCCTCATTCTTTGAATTCTACCAACTTTAAAGGTTTTCTCTAGCTTATCAAAAAAGCATAGTCATCAAACAAACAAAGGCCATCTTCCACATTTCTTGGAGTCAGATTTAAAACCTTGTTTGAATTACAGGGATCATGTATCTGTCAAACTCTGGCAATGAAAAACAATGAGTCATAACCGATAATACAGTCTATATCTTCATCAATATCAGCTACCAACACATTGTGTGTCAGAAATGTTCTCCCGATTTCAACGTTCAATTTGCCTATTTCTCTAACTTTAAATGGTTTACCATCTGCAAGTTTCATAAAATGGAGAATGGAAATGGGGAATGTGTCAAAGAGACTATAGAAATGACAACAGCAGAAGGTCACCACATGCTTGTTTGTGTTGGACGTAATACCACTTTGTTACCATCGTCAAACACATATTTACCTGATTTAATCAGTTGTTTGATATTTCCCAATACAGTCAATCCATCAAAGTTATAAATGTTCATAATTTTAGCACAAAGAAATTGTTTCTGTCTTGTCTATGTAGTATAACTAACACAAAAGTGTACATACAGAATTCAAAGATAAAACACAATTTCAACGTCCTCGTGAAAGTTAACGATATCATGTCTAAAGTCTAATCTGAATCATGTTAAGTCGCCGTCACTAGAAAAAGCTGTATTGAAATGCAGACTTAGCATACGGATTACGTTTCCTAGGTGACGTCTCTGCTGCTGTGTCTTTTTAGTTGTGCTACATTTCATCGGTTTGAAATCTGAAGGAAAAAACAAGTTTTCAATATTTTCCTCGCTATCTTTGATGTGTTTGGTTTTGAAGCGGTTGCTGTTTTCTTATGCTGTGCACATTTAGGGTAGGATTGTAAAGAACTTGAAGGAGGATTATAATTGGCTGAGGAAGAAGCGATAGCGTATCTAGCAGGAGCCATAACTGTAGAGCCATTAATAATATTTTTAAGACATAGTAATATAGCTACCACAGTACACGTCATACTCAGAATGATGTCAAAAATTAATTTTGTGTTGTAGCGTATGATCATTGTTCATGCAAATCTTAGTTCGCACATGGAAATAAAGGAAACTGAACAAACTTTCACAATACATTGAACCAGGTGCTCCGCAGGGCGCAGCTTTATACGACCGCAGAGGTCGAACCCTGAACAGTTGGGGCAAGTATGGACAGAACATTCAAGCGTGATACAGCTCTGAATTTGGATTGGGATCAAATTTTTGACATTACATGTTTTTTTTTTACACAAAACAAATGTCAAGATTTTACAAATCAATTAAAGATTTCTTCTTCAAACTTATTTAAATCTAAAATATCATACGATTTATCTTTGTTTCACTTTCAATGGTTACATCTTTCTTTTTAATAACTTTAACCATACAAGTCGTGTGTTATCCATCTCGAGCTAAGGGGTTAAATTAAAGTTGACATGAAACTTGCAAGTGAATAATTAAATTTTTTAGCTTATCATGACAAATTAAACCATACTGGTTTTTCAAAGCTATTTATTATTTCACTTTTTGTATTTCATTATTGATCGAGCAAATAAAAAATATACAGATTTTTTATACATCTCGTAGTTAGTGCCCTTTTAATGTGAACTAATGACAAATATAAGTTGAATTTATTTACGTAATGAATACTTATCAAAGTTACAGGTATATAGGTAAACGACTATAGGTAAAAAGCTCAAATGTCCGGTTAATTTTATACACATGAATTAAAACTAAAAGCGCAAATGTCCTATCGTTTTACAGGTAAAAAAGCGCAAACGTCCTGTGCCCGTTTGTGTAAAGTAATTGAATAGCTTCCTCCTAAATTCCTAATCGTTTTGTTTAATATGCGATTCATCTAAGAACCCTTACAATGTTTGTAGATGATGGCTACTTAAGGTCTCCTTCCGACAAAGATAAATAGCTAGTAACCGAAAATATATATTTTATTTCAAAAATTCAGTGAAATTTTGGTCAATCCTTGCAATGGACCATGGAAAATCCAACAACTCCACTTCTTCCAATTCATCTCAAGACAAATTGCCCTCAGGGGCGGCATGTCCACACCCCTGGGGATGGCTGTACCTCCAGCAATACTGTAGGCTCCACCTTAACAGGTCCTTCCTGGGCAGGTACGTCCCTCCTGTCCCTTCACCTGTTGGTGGCGTTATCCAATAGGGTAAACTCAAAGGGCTGAATGCCCACTCCGGGCTGGGAGTCACCATACCCACTACTCTCCTCCTCACTGCCCTCGCTGCAGCACGACCTGAAGGACTCAAAAATATGAAAAAAATAAAAAAAACATTAGTTAAAATGACAATTTACGTATCTAATACACAATAATTAAACTGACTATTTACACAATGTGGTGACCTACTCGTTTTCTCCCCTCCTTTATCTTTTGTGGGTGGAGTAGGACAGACAAGTTGACAGTTTGGGCAAATGTAGGGTTCTATTTCATTGGCCTCTTGGATGGACATACCTATACATGTTAGATGGAACCATTCCCTACAGTTATTGCATTGGACCATTGGCTCACCCGTGTCTGGGCCCCGACACACACAGTACTGAGGGGAAGTAGGCTTGGTCTTATTGCCTGCTAAGACGTGAACACCTCTTTTAAATTGGTCCCTACATGTTTCTAATCAAGCAGGAATCTTCCTATCCCTACATTGCTCGAGTCTGTCATGATAAGTATTGAAAACCACCCGTTGGAGTTTCACTTTATACACGTACCCGGTAATCTTACTAATGATAATACCTGACCCTTTCCATGGCGACCCTAATTGTTTACATTTACCCTTAATCTGAGCAGTTTCTAAAAAATAAACAAGATCGCAGTGATGTTAAGGCAATTTCGAGGATTTTTTGTCAGGGGTAGGTAACTCCGCAATTACCTCATTATATATTCATCAATGGCGGCTTCCGTAAGCAGCGTCCATCGATAAAATTGTTGATTACAAATTGCATGCATGAATGCGGATAAAAAAATAATATTGGTATGATGTTCATTGATTATTAAAACATGATTACGGCATTTTTGTGCCGAAACTATATTATAAATGGTTGCAATAGATGTTTTTGTTGCCGGGATTAGACCCCGCCTTCGTGGGAGTATCAACCAATGAAAAGCCGATCGCCGTCTTTAGATGCTTGAAGATGGCAGAAGTGAAAGCACCTTGCTGGAGCAATTATTTTCTCTAATGCGTGAAAATAAACCGACAAAAGTAAGTGACAGCTTTAAAATATGTAAGCACAAAGGAATATAAGTTGTTTACTTTGTATATCATTCATTTCAGTAGAGGAAAAGAGGTAAAAATAAGAAAAAAATGGAATTAAAATTTGCCAAACATGCTACACGTGGTCAGATCGAAATTACACCGGGGAAAAATATATAACATGTAATAATTGACTCCCATTTCTTAATCAAAAGAGTAGCGGATGAAACAAATGTGTCTCCAAAGGTTTGTACACCTTGCATTCCCTATTGTCAAGACACCATTCACGGTATTTATCGTGAAATTGTTCATTTTTTCTATATTTTTTTTGAGTGTGCATTAATCATATGGACCTACATGTAGCTTGTCCATCATTCATGTTCAGATTCTCGTGTCTGGTGATCAATTTATATTTTTATGATCCAATAACAAATATTTAATCAAGCCTAACAAGAGATCATAGATAAGTTTCAAAGTAACAATAATTTTGACTACATGCATGTAGAGGAGGAGTAAAATTTTACCACCCTCCTAATGCTCTATTCCAAGATTACTCTGATGTCCAACGGCTGTTTTGCCAGACAAGCTTGGGCCGTGGGACCACTTTGTCCCACAGCGGCAGCGTCTGGCAAAACAGTGGTTGGAGGTCAGAGTAATTTTGCACTTGACTTCCTAATAATTATAAAGTCTGGCAAGGCAATTTTTTTTGGGGACGCCTTCCTATGTGTGAAAATGCTATTTTATTTTTTAGGAAGGGGTCCCAAAAGGCTATTTTATTTTATAGAAAGGCTTCCCACAAAAAAATTAAAGTAGCCTTGACAGCCGTCATCATTACTTGGACTAGACAAAATAATTATGACGTCTGGCAAGGCTATTGTATTTTTTTTCTGGGACACTTTCCTGTGTACATTGTAGGAAGGCGTCCCAGAAAAAAATTATAAGCCTTGTCAGGCGTCATAATAATTTCAACTAGACAAAACCATGCCTTATTCTGTATGACTGTGTTGGTCTCTGAAGTCATGAGTTGAATATTGTATTTGTTCTTTTGTTGCCATGTTCACAAATCAGCCCTTTCAGACAGCAAATGGACAGTTTTCTTGTGTTTGAATTATTTTATTTTTTGTTTTTATCTGTGCCTTAATTATGATTATAATTATAGCTTGCTACACCTTGTGGGTTTTGTTCATTGTTGAGGCATTAAATACTGTAAAATTCAGAAATTATTGCAAGGTTTTTATTATTGCGAATAATGCGACTGAGTTGTAAAAGCAATAATTAAAACTCGCATTATGTAATATTTTAACTAAATTAAACATGACTTTTCTGAAAATCGTAAAAATTAAAATCGCATTCAAGTGTAAAATGACAAAATCGCAATAATAAATGCACGCAATAATATCTGAATTTACAGTATTAAAATGGGACCGACGGACAGTCTCATATTGACAACCTGGTATGTAACATTATCCCATTATTCCTTATTTTACTTCCATGTGTGTATAAAATATGCAAGGTGAAAATTTAGTGCCTTGTTTCCACAGCGAATAGGTTAGTTGAGGGTTGATCTTAGACATGTAGCATGCAAATATAAATAAAGTTTAATGCACAAAACATTTATTAAGGGACTTATATGGCTGTCTATTAAAACCCAATTTTTAGCTTACTACATGTATATATGGTATGGGAATAACTCAGGAATTATCTTGTTATACGTACATATATATACAATATTAGGTCAATGTCATGAAAATATAACCTTTTTTGTATGAGGCTGAGAAACTGGATAGGGCTAGGTTCTACCGAGCCCTTCCCCAGTTTTGCACCAAGTACATGTACAAAAAGGTTATATTTTTAAGACATTGACCTAATTTTGTTTTTATACTGCAACTTATAATGATTAGGAAGAACAGCAATTAAAACAGTCTTGTTCAGTCTTTTGTACCATCTTTTTTAGTGATTGTCATTTGTTGCTCATTTGCTACATGTCTGATGTTAATTATTTTAACATTGGCACTCATACCACCTCTTCCTATATCAATTCATAGTTCTAGCAGAAATGAAGTCATTGGTTTCCTCATTTATACTGTTTCACAATTTTTAATGCCTTGGTAACGGCATTTTATACCTTACTAAACAGTATTGTTTTTGCTCATTGTTGAAGGCAGTTAAATTACCATGATATTAACCTATATAGATACATGTTTCCTTGAAGAACATATCATAACACTGTATGGATTTTGTTTTAATCCATTCCCCATCCCCCTTTTTCACATTTATTTTTGAAAAAGCCTTGTGATGCAAGGCACTGGAGGTATACAAATTAAAAATGCCCAATGCACCATTTGACAGATTTTAAAATATTGAACATTGATGAGTCACTGAATGAAGTTGTCGTTATTAGACTCATATTATCACATAACAATTTTGTTGTGGTCTCGTACATGTATTCTTTTTTTTACATAAATAAGGCTGTTAGCTTTCTCGTTTGAATTGTTTTACATTGCCTTATCGGGGCCTTTTATAGCTGACTATGCAGTAGGGGCTTTGCTCATTGTTGAAGTCCGTATGGTGACCTATTGTTGTTAATGTTTGTGTCATTTTGGTCTTTTGTGGATAGTTGTCTCATTGGCAATCATACCACATCTTCTTTTTCATATGTAAGCGTCTAAGGAGCATATTGTAAATCTTGCACTTTAAAAGCAATAATTTTTATACCAATGTAACCTGTACTGGATATTATGCAAATTATATCTCCGACTGGACATCCATCATATGTCATATCATACATGAATCTAAAACTTGTGCTGTAGATACTTAACTTTATAGAAAAACTTTATATTTAGAGACTATATAACTTTATAGAAAAACTTTATATTTAGAGACTGTATAACTTTATAGAAAAACTTTATATTTAGAAACTATATGATTTAAGCATATTAAGTAAATGTGTTTTCTTGTTTAAATTTTAATCTTTAAAATATATATTGTATATCTTACTGTACAGTATGGGATTTGCTCATTATTGACAGTTGTTAATTCTCTGCTATGTAGATATTTCATTGACAACCATTCCACATCTCCTTTTTTATTTCGTTGGTATGCTTGGTGTCATGTAATATAATTAATTATGGATTTAGTCCCCCCAAATTTACAGTGCAATGGACATTAATAATGGTACAATCCCCAGTGGTCAAGCAGCTTTTGTGCAATCCGTTTGTCAGCTAACAGATTGTCTAGGTTCTCCTTTCCCTCATTATTTTGTATTATGTCTTTTAGGAAATGGTACTTTTTGCTGACCTCAATCTGTAGCCGGGAGAATGATTGATTAAAATTTGATATGAAGGATTTATGAGTGGGATGTTTCATCTTCAATGCCTTATACTTGATGCAGTCATCCACATCGGTTGATGGGCCCAGTAACTGAACAGCCAGGTTAAAAGGGGTCTTCTTTCTACTAGATACTGAAATTAAAAAAAATGTATGTATATGACATATCAATGTATACATATATATATATATAAACGAGTCTAAATTGAAAACTATGTTCAAACCTATGATTGCTTTGGATAAAAACCGCAATATATATATATATATATATATATGTACTTATTTTGTATTTAAATGAAATGGAAACAAAATTAAACTATATTATTACATTTGTTGCAATGAACTACATGCAATGAGTTTATCAGTTACAGTGAGTTCACAATAGAATAAAGACCAATAGACGCTGTCAATAGAAACTAATTGAAAAGGATGTGTAGAAAAGGAAATATAGTTTCTTACATTTTCTACTTCTTTTTTTTTTTCATAAAAAGGAAATTTGCCTATGATTACAAATATGCTCAACTTGTGACAGAACAACAACAATATCATCAATATTAAACTCATGTTCTACACACATTTGTGAATTAATGTGTTGTTCGGTCATGTATTGGAATTAGAATATTTTTGTTGCATAATTGATTTCTTTCACAAGTTATTCTATAAGTATTTTTGAACATGAATCAAAACAATTCACTTAAACTTTTTCGAATTTTTAAATTTCATCACTGTTTTGTCACAAAAAATTGCCAATTTTCTTTATTTTAGCTGAGAAAGTTTATATAAGGAAACCTTTACTTACCAGTCTCAGTGTTCGAAATTTCAGATTCGAACAATTTTCTTTTGCATGTTGATGGTTTTTGGTTAACTGAAAATTAGAAATAATGGTTTCATGTATGGAAAAGGGAGATGAGACAGCAATCCAAAAAAACAAAGTAGAAAAGTATTTGCATACATGTAATTTCGGTTTATTTATATATACAATAATAAGACATTAAAGAATGAGAGTCTGAAGTTTAAGTAAAATTACCTGGTAATATATTTCGTTGGGTGGTAACACTTTCATGGACACTGATGTTGCTAGGCTGTATAGTCCACTTTAAAACTGAAATTAAACATATTAATTTAAAAACCTGTCAATAGATAGATTCCTTTAAAATTGTTATAAAATTTATGATATTATTAAGGCTATTTCATTAAATGCATGTAGGTGGAAGATGATTATGCATAATGTTAAAAAAAAAAAACATGGCCTACATTCAATAATTAAACTTTACCCTCCTACCATTTTAATGGAGACTAAGCCTTTACCGAAACTATACATGCTATATGATGTTGAGTTATGAAGTGATATGAATCCAGGAAGTTTGAACATATATAAAATTATATGTCATTAACAGCTGCTTATTGTTTATATATTTGTACAAGAATATAAAAAAAATGTTTTATTAAAGGCATCATGTAGGAACAATGTATGTATGTTAATGTCAGATGCAGGAATAAATCCATCATGTCCATCAATAAAAAAAAAAAGCGCAGAATAATTTTAGAAGTCTTTTTTATGCTATGCCTATTAATAGGCATGTTCCTGGTGTGGGTGTCTGTATGAATCTGTTCTCTTGTGGTAAAATAAATTTTGTTCTAGGTTACTTAATGGTCACATCAATTTGAATCTCTACTTGATTTGAATTATTTAATTACCTTTAATATGTGATTTGTACAAATGTTTAAATTTAATGTTGTTGTTCTCGAGCAGTTTCCTCTTTCTTTCCTCTCTGGTCTCAAGTTCATTTTCTATGTCTGGAATTTGATATGGATCTATGATAAATGTTTAGATGAAATAAAATTTATGTAGATTACTGAAATAAAATTTATGCAGATTACATAACATTTTCTAAAGTGTCAACAAAAAATGGCAAAATATGATTAGGATATTAACCTGTAGGCTGTACCTTTCTTGCCTGAAGAACCTTAAGTATTTATAAATCTGTGTTTTTAATATGCTAAATGAACATTATTAGTGATTGAATTTATATAAGATAAACAATCAAATGAAGTTAACACACACCTTTTAAGAATTTATATAAGATAAACAATCAAATGAAGTTAACACACACCTTTTAAGAATATAATCATCATATTAATACATTATTTCCTTTGTAGTAATATACCTTGTTCTAAATTCTTTTCAGGCGAAGTTGATGATTGATCCTCCTTGGCAGGTTCTTTGGTGCCACTACTGCCTTGAAATTCTATGGAGAGAAAAAAATGCAGGTAAGGAATTATAATTATGATGCTTAATCATACTGAACAGACAGTTTTTCTGTCCAAAATTGATTTTGTTGATCTTGCTAAACTAGATAGACATAATTATATATACTTATGCTATACAATTGACATGAAAGACAGTACACAAATTGGTCAATAGATATAGGAAGATGTGGTGTGAGTGCCAACGAGACAACTCTCCATCCAAATAACAATTTCAAAAAGTAAACCATTATAGGTCAATGTACGGCCTTCAACACGTAGCCTTGGCTCACACAGAACAACAAGCTATAAAGGGCCCCAAAATTACTAGTGTAAAACTATTCAAACGGCAAAACCAACGATCAAGTTTACTTTCTCCATATCAAAATAAGAAGATAAAAAGACAGTCACACATTTATAACTTATTATACAAATAACTATTTCTGTGTTTGTTTTTTTCCCAGATTCATAAAATTTGTCTATCAACTAACATGAATGGAGAAAAACAAGTTTAACTTAAGGTAGATGGGGTGGGGTGTCTTAATTGTATTTCATAGAATTTTTTAATAATTGGACCATAAATCATAATCTACGTCATAGAATTTTGAGATAACCTATGAGAATATAACTTTAATAGTATGCTTTCAGTTAAGAAAAAGAAAAAAATGGGGTCCCCAGACCTGTTTTCTTGCTACATAATAAAACAGGTAAATTTCTAAAACATTCCATTGTTAAAGTACCTTAATCTGAATTATCTGCCCTTGCATTTGAGTTGCCTCCCCTTAATGCCTTATGTGGCAAAATTATAAAAAAAAAAATTTAACAAAAGTTTACTGTTTTTTGTAAAATACAACCCTAAATATGATACAGCATGTCATTTTCTATATTGAAATGAAAGTTCTTACACATAAATTTCCTACTACTTTCAAAATTTGCACATTCTATTAAAGATATAGACCTTGTTTTCTGGTATTCCGAAATCCATGATGGAAGAAGACACCCTATCTACCGATTAATCATTGATATTAGCATGATTGTTTTAGTATTGAGAAACATTTAAATCTATCATTTACCTTGTACAGGTATGTTGTGCTGGTAGTTGTCTGTTGACTCAGATGGCAAGTCTACAAAAAACATCAGTAGTTTCTGGTAAGTTTATACAGTATTAAGATGCAATTTTAAGGAATTAAATAATAACATCTAAAAAGAATTTTAAGTTATTTTTCACTTAACATTTATTACTTTAGGCATAACTTTCACAACTTGAAATATTGTCAAACAAGTAAGAATTAAAATGTATCAAATACCAGATTTTCACCAAAAAAATCATGAAATTATTATTCGAAAAATACCTAGATTTCCAAATATATGTATGATGATGAATATATAATATAAGGTCTTTAAAACTTCTAGCAGCAAAATATTTGCAAATTCAAATTGAGAACATGCAAATCAATATTCTACATTGCTTTGTACACGATTGTTATACTGAGCTGGATTTTAAACATGCTTGTAAACAAGGAACACAATTAATTCCAAACATGAACAAGCACGTCTTTTCTTTATATCCTTAATAATAAAGTTATTTTTGATTGATTAGTAGAGATGCAGCCATAAAACAAAAGTTTATCAGTTAAGAAAGGTATATATAACAAAAAATTCCGAATTTTTGCAAGAGTATTCAGTTATGTCTGGACCCGATTTATCAAAAATATTATAATCTAAATTATGTTGTTGCTTGGGAAATTTTCATTGCATTTCTCATGAATAGTCTTGAAATATCATCAATAATATAATATTTTGGAGTTGACATTGGTTTAAACAGTTTATACATACCTGTCTCAGTTGGTGTTATATACACGACTTTGCCATCTTTGTCAAACGTCTTAATTCTTTGAAGTGGTAATGTGATGATGTTTCTTTTATAATTTTCTATAACCTTTTTCCAGATGTCTTTCAGTTGTTGATGTTCTTCTTTATAGGAGGATGACCGGAAGTGGTGCATGTCTGGACCTTCGATGTGAAAAGGTTCATCATCAGGACCATCATGGAAGATTTTGTTGCCATCTTCCATATGCCACCAAACTCCTTCGCCAGGTAAGATGTAATCACTTATCCTCTCCAGATGGCTTTGTAATAAAATAGGTCTTTTAAGAATGGTTGAAGGAATTAAAGTTCTGGGTTTGGCCTGAATTTGTTTCGCGAGCTTTTGAATGATAGATTCTTGAATGTAAATACTGTCCTGCTTGCTGGATTGTTGACAAGTGAATCGAAGAACTGCGTTGTCGCATACGGTTTTTGGTTGACGGTTACTGGTGTTTTCTGAAATTCTTCGTAGATCTCCAAAACATCTTTCTTCTTGTTCTGTTACGAGGGACCTTAAATTAAATATTCTTTGAACTTCTGCAAGATGGATGGATACACTGTGGAAATGACTACCAAAAAATTTCCTTGATGTCATTTTAGACGGGACTCCGACAACGTTTCTGCAATTTATCGCGAGAAGAAAGCTTTGATTATATAGCCTTAGTATCTGTTTTGGAGATCTGGTGTTGTACTTAGAATACGAAATGTTGGTTATTTCAAGAAGCGAGTCAATCATCTGTCTTATGCTTGGATCAGTCTGTTGTGAAGAAGCTAAAAAATGGGATAATTTTACTAAGTATAGCCGCGCATCGGATCCCTTTATTTGATTTTTATCTCCGATGGTGTGTTTTGAAAATTCCTCTAATTCTTTTTGAAGTTTTTTGTCGCTTATATGGGATGGTAATTCAGTTATAATGTTCTGTATAAAATTGGAAAGATCATGTAATGGTTCCATGCCAAATATTTCATAGTTGTTTAAGTTCAGATGATGGGTTGAAAGAGTAGGATTTGTTGTCATTAGAGCTGGTGGTCTGCAAATTCCATGAAGTAGGGTGGATAGATTTTCTTGTAGTTCAGGACGTAACATGTTGTGAATATCAATATCTCTGCTTTCTAGTTCTTCTATGAGGTCGTCTTTCTTTAAATTTTGGAATGGATTTAAATTTCCCTTTTTCAGTTCTTCGAAACATCGTGTGGATTTTATTAAACCGACTCGTTCATCTAGTGTAAGAGGTGAAATGCCATAACAAAGAACAAAATTTCCATGAGCATTCGCGTGAACTCCACATACACAGGGATAATTTCCACCTCTCTGCTGTCCGATTTCAAATTGTCTTGCAGGACCGTCGCCGCTGAATACACGCATCACATCAAAAATTTTAATATTACCATTGTCTGCTGTGATAGGTTCCGATAAAATTTGGAGGTCTTCAATTCTAACTGCAGTGTAACTGGATTGTTCTACGTCGCTGCTACCTGATTGGCCGAAAATATATAACTTTGGTTTTTCTACTATACCTTGAACATTAATTGGCTTACGGTCTTTATACTTCTCTTGGTACTCTATGTCAGTAAAATAGTTGGCAGGATCATATAGCCATGAGATGGTGAAACATACATAGGAATGGTTTAAGATGCAGCTGTGGTCGTGCCATAGTTTAATTTTTCTTGTTCTTTCAGTGAGTTTTAGATGTTCTATTTTATCTGAAAGAGTTCCTGCTGGTGGTTTTTGTCCGATCCTGATATAACGAGATGTAAGTTGGTCCATGGTTAAGCTGTCATATTCCTGGTCACTAAAATATCGTAATACTCCACTGCTTACCTGTTCCTGCAAAGCTATTCTTCTAAGTCTAACGAGGGGGAATTTTCTACCATGTATAACTGTTGTTTTCTGCTGCAATTTTCCATCTGTTATTGTAGTTGAAATGATGTCCTTTGGTGCTATTTCTTCCCCTAAATACAAGTCTCCGGAAGCTATCTTTACCTTTATATCTTTCTTCAAGTGGGATGACTGCCTTGGAGTAGGGAGGGAAATCTTTGTTCTGCTGACGATAACCACTTTTTTTGCCCTCCTTACCCTTCTAAAATATGCCCTTTGGTTTTTATAAACTTTTGATTTGAATTTGATGGTGTTAATTCCTTTGCTTCTAGCATATTCCTGTATAATTTGCCCCCCGTTTGCAGGAAATTTGTCGTTGCAGGTCATTTGATATTTACGGGCTAGAGCTGTCCAGTTGATCGTGTCCCCTTCATTTTTGGATTTAATCTCTGCTAAAAATTCTGTTCTGTCAAATCTGTAAGAGTCAAATTGTCCATGGTGGTTTTTGTGTTTCCTCTTACCAGTTTTCTCTTTCTCTAGACTCTTATTTACTCTCTGTTGGGCGTTGTCTTTGGTTTCAAAAAAATTGCCGAGGCGGATCCTGTCATGCTCACGGAAGGAAATTGATGAAGAAAGGAAATTGTTAACGTCATTTCCTCCGTCGGTGAAAGATTCATTGATTTTTTTCCTGCTTTCTTGCATAACTTTAATTTTTGTTGATTGCAATTCCTTTGGTGTTACTGGTGGGGACAGCATGATGGAATCTGAAATGGGTCTTGGAAATTTCATATCTAAACGTTGCTCTACTATGGGTTGGATGATGTTGACGATTGATTTTATTACTTTCATTCCCTTGGTAGTGGTATTGCTGTTTGGTGATGTTATCTTTAATATGTTTTCTGTCCCTTGTTCGTAAAGCTGGTGTGCATTTTCAAAATTAGGTGCTATGGATTTATGAAGAGTTGAAAAGTTGAAATGAACAGTTGAACAAGGTCTACAGTCGACTAGCTGGTGTTGAAGCCTTTCATTGGAGCTAAGTGAAAGCCAATTTTTAAGAGAAAAATGGCCAAGAAAAGAATGCTGCTGTCCAGATTTGTTAAGATTTTGCCAATATTTCTTGTCTGAGAGATATGATTGTAGTTTTGTGGTTTTGCTTCTAAATTGATCGAAATTCAAATTCATTTTTGGGTACTTTTCCATAAAAATTGAATAGTTGTAGTATCTATCTTTCATGTTGATATTATTTGTCAGTCTCTCCTTCTTATTTTCTTTATCTTTTTGGGTATTCCACCAGTTTATTGTCTCTATATCTTTGGTGGATCTGCTGATGATCACTTTTGCAAAGTTACAGTAGTTCATCCTAAAATTAATTTAATTCATTTTGTAAGTATATATTTTAGGGGGAAGGTCTTGAAGATTAAGGTTTAATATGCAATGTTAGATACATGTGATAGCTTATGGAATTTTTATGATAAAAGTACACAAGTTGTTATATATACTAATAAAAAAAATGGGAAGAAGCAAATATTGGCAACTGTTTGCCCTTCAACAATGAGAAAAACACATACCATATTGTGGGTGGGCTATTAAAGGTCAAGAAAGTAATGTTTGTCTACCATACATATATATACACTGTTTAGTCCTATCTTTCTCATGAACTATGTATAAATCACTTAATGAAATTTGGTATATTTTTAATTCATATGAATAACATTGCTATACTGTGTGATTTGTTTAGAGTCATCGGTTGGTAATTATCTGTGAATCAAAGGCTTCTATTCAACTTGATGCTTTTAATAATTTCATTTGTTATTAATGTCATATATTTTTGTAATTTGTCAATTTATCCCTTTCTACATCAATTGTATGAAAAAAAAATAATCAACGTGTGGTTCAATTTATTTCAGTTCTTCATTGGTTAAAATCCATTCTAATGCAATTAGTTTGTAACGATACTTTTATTTGACGTTGACAAATATTTTGAGGTGTTAGATTCCACGTTCTACCAGTCTGTAACTATGAAAGCCACCATTTTGAATTCCAATAATTTAATTTTTTGGGGTATGCAATTTCTCAACAACAAAAATAAACAAGATAGTCACATTCTGAGCCTCAAAATATTCTCTTTGTCTATATTGAAACCACTCTGAAGCGTACTAAAAGTAAAAATACTTTAAGTATTCATGTTTGGTATCCAGAGTATACATATAAAGTCACATTGTTAAGATGCCAATGACGATGTGACAGTTTCAAGAACTTTTTCATTTATAGCATTTTTAAGCCAAATATTTTAGACTGCTATACTTTGTATATTATGTATTATACAGTATAGCTTGAGGTATTATGTTATTCACTCAAATCTGTAATTATTTTATTTCTAATTTCAGACTTTCTCTAAACCAGAGTGTAGTATTTATGTGTTGCAGCCAACAGAGAAAAGTAACAAAAGGACCAAAAACTACCACTACAACTGAATTGTTTAAATCCGACATCCAAGTTTGCATTTGATGTACATGAATATTGCTTTATAGCTTTGTGTTACTAATTTGGTAATACAATTTCAGCGAAATGGGAAATAATTTTGATACATGTAATACAATTTTAGTGAAATATAAAATGAATTTGGTATTAATACAATTTTAGTGAACTTGTGATATAAAAATATGAATAAAAAGTTGTATCTCAAAGGTTGAATTTTTCACAATTGCTATAATATTATGTAATCAAATGACGGAGAAAACAGTGTTTGTTTGTTTTCTTTAGAAAAATTAAGACCAAATTGAGGGACAGGTCCTGATATTGCAATCTCAGACTCAAGTTGTTTTGAAAAAAAAAATAAGTTGTACGGCATTTATAAAAAAAATTAAATGATATAAATGCCTATGAACATGATGAAACAACTTTTATGTCTGTTCTATGTTCGGTTCCGTGTCTCTTTGACACATTCACCATTTCCATTCTCAATTATATCTTTATTTATATGACACAGAAATTAGCTACTTAAGGTATGGCCTTCAAAAATGAGAAAAACCAAAACCGCATAGTCTGCTATGCTTAAAAGCCCAGAAATGACAAATAATGCATGAAAAACAAATATGATGTACAGCAACAAAAGACAACTGCTAAAGTACAGGCTCCTGACTGAGAACAGTCGCACAGAATTGGCAGGGTCAAACCTTCAACTCCCTTTATTTAAGGAATGACTGTTTATTTTTTTTTGTCTATGAAGAAATAACATTAAAAAATGTGGTGCACACCAAATAACACGTGTAATTTAAAGTGTGAACTGCCATTTAGAAAAGGCAGAAAATAATATTAGTCATTTCCTATAATTTAATTCTTCATTCAATTTTAACCAGAGTAAATCATGAAAAGACGTTGATGACGATCAGTCACATGACAAAACTATGTCTGCCAAATGGAAGTTTTTAATGACCTTGACTGGCTAAAAGGCCCTTGCATGGTCGGTAAATTATGTCTATGGGCTGATTAACAGAACGACGTCAGCCAATCAGAAGACATGTTACATCCAAAATTAAATTATATAGAAATACAGTTGAAAATTTACGGCCACTTCTTTTTGGAGAAATCTTTTTTGAGAAATCTTTTTTCAGAAGATACTATGTCATCCCGAGGGAAGAATAATAATTAATTGGTGTTTTTTATTTTTTAAATGCGAACAGAGTTTTCTTCTAATTTATTATTTTTTCTGTGGGCGGTGGGGTGTAAAATTAGTGCTGTCCCTGGTTGGGACATAGTATTTTCTGAAGCACCCCTTAATAGGAATTAAAAATCAAATCATGTTTGTATTCTGTGATTCTGGAACAGGCACAACCCTGTTTTCCAAACAAAAATTTCCCGTGTTCTTATTCCTGAATATTTTATGAACTATTCCACACTTTATACTGTAGAGTGGATTGTTAGTTGAAGATTTTTTTCATTTGAAAAATGCAGAACATTACCTTTCCGATGGTGATGCAGGTAAACTTGATGTTCAGGAATATATGAAGGTATGGCTGGAATAAGGTAGGTGTTTCTCCACAAATGATGGAAAACTAAGTCAAATATAAATATTTTTGTGAAATTAAGTCGATCAATTAAACTTTAAACACTGAAATTTAAACAAAATATGCTGGTGGAAAATTTCAAGGTGTCCTCTTCAAAAATGAATCTGGAAATAATATTCTACTCTACAAGGGGGGCCGAAGGTAGCAAGGGCCACATCTAGGAAAGTTTTAAAAGTGGGCAGTGAGAAATGAAGGACAATAGAATTTGTACATCTGAATATTCATTCTAAAATTTATCAACTTGATGCCTCTTATATCACAAAATCGGGTATATTTTACAAAGTATTAAAAGATAGCACCCCTAAAAGCGTACTTGGACTTGACAAAAAAAATATCTGATCACAAAAATATTTATTTTTTCAATTCTGGCAGTAGTAAAAGTTTAATACATCAAATGAATAAATAAAATAATATATAAACAATAAAAATAAATACAAATAACACATTATATTAAAGGCGCAAAACTGTCCATCAATTCAAGTTTTCGCGGTATTTACACTTCTCCGGAAAATTGGATCTGTCCGCAAATGTTCAAGGTGTTCTCATACAACGTCATTCAAGCGATTGATAATGGCCCTGAAACGATACACAATAAAACTCGATTAATAATATTAAAAAGTCCAGCGTGTTCCCGGAGACAGAATGACTGGATTGTAACCATTCTGAAACAAGAAATGTCTCTTTTAACAGATAATTGCTATCCAAACACGTAAATATCTTGATATTAATGAAAACGAGTGGTGTAAACGGGACAAATCGTAAAAATATCCCTTTTTTCATCAGATTTACACCAGTTTTTACCTTTTGTCAGTATAGCTTAAACTTTGGATAGCATTTTTCAGAAAATATACATTCAGACGATTTCATTGATGCTTTATTTTATGTTGAAAGGTTCCAGCAACACGCTGGACTTTTGAGTTGAAAATGAAATAAACACCTTCAGTAGCTGCTCGGGTCACGTGACTACTTTCACTTTTGATATAAACAAACCGTGAAAAATTAAATTTAGATTCTAATGATTAACACTATTACTGCTGATAAGAAATTCTTTTCTGGCAATATTAAGTTAAAATTGTTTAAAATTAATATGTGTTTTAACGTATTTTTCTCGTAAAGTGCCTTAATATCACTGCGATCCCCCGGCTGGTACGATTTTTTTAATACTAGTATCTTAAGGTCATAGTCTCTCTTCATTCTCTCTTGGGAGGTCTTAAACTTATCACGATCAATGGTATGTGCTCTTTTTGTAGCTTTTTCTAGGTCTTCGACATAGCTATCAGCACCCTCATACTTCTCAATGCTCTTCGACTTCGTCTTTTGTAGATTAAACGCGCGTCTGGCGTAGATACCAAATTTAGTCCTGGTCTCTATGATGAGTTTAGTTGCTATCAAATCGGCAAATTATATTTCTGTAATATACAGATAATGACAAAATAAATACAACTATACATACAAATGCATAAGAATATATCATTACGCATAAAATAAGTCAGGAAGATGGCCATTGTTATATTATTGTTCGTTTCTGTGTGTGTTACATTTTAACGTTGCGTCGTTTGATTTCTCTTATTTTTTAATGTAAATTCACATTGCGATAAGACGTGTCACGGTACTTGTCTATCCCAAATTCAGGTATTTGGTTTTGATGTTATGTTTGTTATTCTCGTGGGATTTTGTCTGATGCTTGGTCCGTTTCTGTGTGCGTTATATTTCAGTGGTGTGTCGTTGTTCTTTTATATTTAATGCGTTTCTCTCGGTTTTAGTTTGTTACCCCGATTTTGTTTTTTGTCCATGGATTTATGAGTTTTGAACAGCGGTATACTACTGTTGCCTTTATTTATGTTTAATTACACAATTGCAAATAAATAATAAAGCAAAATACAGTAAAATTACCATTCTGAATGTGAACGATTTGTTAATCAATGCAAATGAAAACTGTTCCCCAAAGTAAGTTGACCATGCAACTATATAAAACATTATACCACATTGAAATTTAATTACAGGTAAATAAGAAAATATAAAGTTTGAAATACAATTAGCTAAGTAAATGAAACTAAATAAAACATTTAAGTCAAACACATTTAACCTTGCACTAATTAAAAACAAAAACTTAATTGTTAATACCTTATAATGCTAGCTACGGCTCTTAGTGTTGTTTGTGGTGTTTCTTATTCTGCATTGACAATATAGTTAAAAAGTAAAATATATATAGTCAAAAAGTGAACTGTTAAACTAGATAGAACCAGATAAAACAACTATTAAATAAAGTAGTTTGTCCAATAGCCAGTGGTATGGAGTAAATATCAAAGGGCCCAACTAGAGTTTTTGGATTCACTGAACCATATAATACAAAATATGTACAATATAGTAAGATCATTATAGTATAGGGTAAAATAGATATAAACTAAGTACAAAGTTGGGAATAATATCAAATAGATGATATGCATAGAAATGAAATTGTTCACAACAGCAAAATATTAAATAAAATAATTGGTAATTTTTTTAACATAGTCGTTAATTATTTATAAACAACACAATTTAACGCAGTAATAACTTAACAGGGTTAAAATTTTAAATTTTAACCAGTTGTTAGCTTAAAGAATGGCTCATCAACTTTCTGCTTAGACCCTGATGACGTTTTACAAATTCTGAGTAGGAGCTGTCAGCTCTTGAATATCGAATAAGATGGGAAATGTATATCCTATATGCAGGTGAAATTTGTAAAGGTCTGGTTCCTTTCACGGATTTAGCTATACTTTTTTGCCCCAATAATCTTCCTTGATCTTCTATTTGAAGAATAAATATATGTGGAATTTTTAGGTATACCAACTTCATTTTTAGACTTTTATCTCGAATTTGACTTGCACAGTCATCTCAGTATCAAAAGCAATGACAAACGAGACGATTTTTATTTTGACATTATAAATGGTCCCCACCTTAGTAGAAATATACAATAACGGTACCATTTTTTCTGCACCAGATGCACATTTCGACAATACATGTCTCTTCAGTGATGCTCGTGGCCAAAATATGTAAAATCCAAAAATTATTTAAAAGATGAAGAGCTATAATCCAAAATTTCCCTTCTCTGTGACTTTATTTCCGTTTACCATGTCTAAGAACATCTCGTCCTTTTTTCTACGAAAGTTCATCGGAAGGTACCAAGACCTTGTTGATAAATATTTTGTATCAACTTCACAAATCATACGTGACTGTATTAATGTATAGAGTATGCGCACTGATGCTGTTTATCATCTTAACAACGTTTTATATTGTTCTTTCATTTGTCTTTGTTCTGTTATTAATATTGCTTGGATTGTTTAATGCACTATCCATTTAACATAGCTCAGTATTTAAAAACCTTGTCAATATGTTTGTATTATCATTCACTATTGTATTCAATAGTTTAGTCCTTTTTTTTTTTGGTTGAACTTTATGTCTCAAATATAATGCGATGAAAATGTTGACTGAAACGGTGTTGACATGACTATCATTTATGTGGTCATTTTTATAAGTTTCCTAAACATAAAACTTTGAATTTCCGAAAAAACTAAGGATTTGCTTATCCCAGGAATATATTACCTTAGCCGTGTTTGTGCACAACTTTTTGGAATTTTGGATCCTCAATGCTCTTCAACTTTGTACTAGTTAAATATTTTTATATGAGCGTCACTGATGAGTCTTATGTAGACGAAACGCGCGTCTGGCGTACTAAATTATAATCCTGGTACCTTTGATAACTATTTACACCACTGGGTCGATGCCACTGCTGGTGGACGTTTCAATTATGTGGTCATTTTTATAAATTTCCTGAACATAAAACTTTGAATTTTCGAAAAACTCAGGATTTTCTTATCCAAGGAATAGATTACCTAACCCATATTTGGCACAACTTTTTTGGATCCTCAATGCTCTTCAACTTTGTACTTTATAAATATTTTGATTTTAGCACTAATGATGAGTCTTATGTAGACGAAACGCGCGTCTGGCGTACTAAATTATCATCCTGGTACTTTTGATAACTATTATAAACTTTCTGCAAATTTAAAACTCATTTAATTGTTACAAAATTTATGATGAGAAACCGAATTAGATAACTATATACATACATGTATTGCAAATTTATTTGGATCCAGCGTTAGCCCCTGCTGGTTTTTTATGGCTGTGCAAATAAATGCTTGGAATGGTCTTGCTCATTTCCGTGTACAGCAACAGGCTCTTTTTTCTGTAAATGCTGAAAAACGATATAGCAGGGTTGCATTTTATTCAAAGTAAAGGATTCGCACAAAGAAACTTACGTTACCACTACTGATGCTGAATACTGGTGGTCGGAAAGACCAGTTGTAGCTATATGTTTCACAAGAATCAGTTAAAAATTGAAACGATTAATGCTTTATGTCTTGGACTACTTTTCCTTTTTGTTGGAGTGCCTTGTGGTTATTGTGAATATGTTTTTATGTACGATTGGGCGAGATATAACAACAGTTCTTCATAAATAGAAGATCTATAGTACCAACAATGAGGTCAGTTATACCTTTATTTTCATGGGAGACTGAACATTTTTGGATATACACATTTTATTCTTAAACATTTTATGCTATAAAGTATTAATGCTGGTACAAATAAATGTAAAGAGGGCAAATAGATGAAGAATAAACAAAAACAAAACCAAAACTATATTTACTTAAATGCCACTATATATTATCGCAAAGTGATGTAGATCTGGGAACAGTATATCTTACATAATGTTCCTGTGCAGATGTAGTTTATTTCAAAAGCAAGAAGACATTTATATCCTTGTATTTTCAAATTTTTTGGTACTTTTCTACATTGGCTAGAGGTATTTAGGGGGGTTGAAATCTCATAAACATGTTTAAGTGACGCCGCAAAATTATTATATATTTGTTAAGGGGCCAACTGAATGACGTCTCCGAGTGCGGGAATTTCTCGCTACACTGAAGACCTGTTGTTGTTTTTTTCCATGGTCGGATTTTTGTCTCTTTGACACATTTCCCATTTATATTGACAATTTTATTACTTTAGAGTTTAGAGTTTAACTACATAATTAATGAATTTCTTTCTTGTATGGTTGACCGTACCAAGATTTTTCATTAGCTCCTGGCACATAGAGCTTAGTACTTGCTCGAAAAAAAAAATCAGAACTGTTATGGTTATATGTGAACAGATAAAAATTTTCAGATTCAAGCACACTCTGTTCCCATAAATTTAAGCCAGAGTCAGCCTGTGAAGCTAAATTTACTAAAATGTGCACGTTACATTTAAAACCATTTAATCTCGATATTTTGTATCTTATTATCTTATGTACTTAAGAGTGTGTCAAATATCTGATTGTATAGAATGTAACACCAAACCTGCCATCGGTTTATTGATAATTTTTCTACATTTCACTGTAAACTTGACCAGTTTTGTTAATTATATTTGATAATTCCTTAAATCGGTCATTTGTACCAGATAATTCTCTTACATGTACTGACATTTGTTTTAGATGTAACCATGAACCAACCACAGGTTTGTTGAAAATTTTACATTGTAGTTGATTTAACAACATTTTGAATAATTGTCTGAGATGAAGCGCGCGTCTGGCGTACTACAATGTAATCCTGGTACTTTTGATAACTATTTATTTAATTCAATCATTTTTTTAACAGAAATTCAAACTAGAAAACATGTTTTTGCCATTCGGTGATAGTAGCTGAAATCTTTATATGCTAAAGACCCAAGCAATTGTAAACACAAATTAGAAATGTCATCATGATTTTCAAATTTTCTACAAGCCTGAAAGGCCTTATTATATAAATCGGCCTCTGGGTGACTTGCTTTATTAGCACACTTAACCAAAAACTCTTAATGCAGCTATTAGAACGCTTGGTGTCGTCAACTTCGGCTAATTTTCAAATTGTCAAAACTGTTTTCCATTTTCCTAAGTCTTCCATCAAGAGCAGAACTAGTTATAGTGGAGTTACAATTATTAATCGGGATATTTTGAATTTGTGGCCCCTGGTCACCAGCCATTGACGTAACAGGTCTAGTAGTAGAAGCAGCAGATGTCGATGCACCTGAAAGATTCACATCAAATTTTACATTCATATCATACCAATATTGAACACTAAAAGCTAATTATCTTACAATTATTACCCAATTATTATCGATGCTGTTAATTCCTAGGGTTTGTGTCTTTGTCTTAGCGCCGATAGTTCTCATGACCTTTTCAGTAATGAGGAATTAAAAAAATATATATAAAGAGATATTATTACTTTTGGTATGGAGTCATGTTGGAATTCATGGAAATACGGTTGTAGACCAGGAAGCTAAGAATGCCCTGCATGACCCTTTATCCAACTGTGATATAACATATACATTTTAAATCTAATATTAGAGAATACGTTTTGATATTTTATAGGATTAAACGCCGTTATATAGGAATATATCGGTGTATAAACTGGACCAAAGCACTCACAAAAAAATGAAAGTCCGCAAGTTTGTGAGTGACTTGGTCCACTTGGATTCGTGTTTATTCTTTAGTTTTCTATGATGTGTCATGTGTACTATTGTTTGTCTGTTTGTCCTTTTCATTTTTTGCCATGGCGTTGTCAGTTTATTTTAACTGTCCCTCTGGTATCTTGCGTCCCTCTTTTATACACCGACAAATTCTTTTATAAAGGCGGTAAATCCTTATAACTATTTAAAATAAAAGATGCGAAATTGTATTTTCCTAATCTTAACCTCTATCACATATATTGTGTATTTGACATTGAATATTGGCCTCGGGCATGGTTATATTTCTTGGTAAGCGCAACAAAATGTACTTTCATTTAAATCTGATAAAAAAACTACAAGAGTATTTGCATCAATTTGTCTTTACAACAATTTTTTAATTTAATAATTAACATAAAATTCAACAAACATCATTTTCGGTGCGGTGTTTTTGTATGGTGTACAAATCAATGATCTAAATTGTTTAAATATTATGGTTGTCTATAGTTGCTTGTATTTCAATGAACCTGACCAAATACCAGATTGATATATGTACAATAAGTCAATCACATCTTAGTGATAACCATTAATCGTAGTATACAAAAAGGCAACAGTAGAATACCGATGTTCAAAACTAGTTAATCGATAGAAAAAAAAACCATATCCGGGTCACAAACCAAAACCGAGGGAAGTCTTTAATAGTTATCCCACGATGACGCGGTGTGTCAGTGTAAGATCATCCCGATGGCCGGAGGCCAGAGGGTGATCTTACACTGACACACCAAGTCCGAGTGGGATAACTATTTTACATCCCAGCTGTTTTAGATGAGATGAAAAATCATTTACAATTCATAAAATCTAGTTTAGAACGCCACACAACCATTATAATATACTTTATACATTACTATATGATTTATACCCTTTTTGACCCCCGAACATGATGAGTAGATATCAAACAATGTCAACTCGCCCCACTGGCCAATCGGCCCAACCTTTATCGCCACTTTATGAAAAAAATTGCCCCACTCTTGTTTACCGACTCGCCCCACTTTTGAAAAAGTGTAAAATCAAACTGAACAATCACTGACAACTCACTTATTAACGAAAAGGGTTTAAATCCCACTGAATAAAGGTCTGCCAACTCGCCCCACTTATAAAAATATCTTGCTTCCTTTAAGTAGGTTAAATTTCTAAATGAACGTATCCAGTCATCCTGGTGTAGTGGTTGAGTCGTGGCTTGATATGCTAAAGGTCTTGAGTTCGAATCCCAGCATATACACTGGATTTTTTCTACGTGAATTTTGATAGATAGTCTTTTCCGTATAATTGTATATTTAATTATAAGTTTTATAGTGGATTTGACATTCCCGCCAAAATGTAACAGAACAAAGGAAAGCATGCATAACAAAGAAACTCAACCTGGGGTGATCTGGTTGGGGTGATCCGGCTCAGATCACCCCTGTTAGAACAAAGGAGCTGGGATGTAACTTCTGTTAAATAAGAATATAAAATTTTAATCATTTCTTGATATAAGGCATAACAAATAAATTACACATTTCATAACACAACAATATTTATAAATATTGCAAATACAATGTTTTATTGGAAAGTTCTTGACACTGTATGGCGAATGTGACAAATTGGTTTAAGTTTAGGCAGCAACCATTTCATTTTCGGACAATGTCAGTGCACAGTTTCTGAAGTCTATTCTGTAAAATGACAAACCTCAGTGGGAGTCTTCTGTTGGCTTGGGTCCCAATTGCTACTTGTTGTACAATGGTTGCTACGATAGAATGTTCACGTTGAAACCACTTGATGCATGTCCAGATACTTGGGTGGGAGGACCCAACTACGTGTAAAACTTGTTATTATAATTATTTGTTGATGATTTTCTGATAGACCATGTTATCACACATTACGATTTGCTTTAACTATTAGTATTTCAACATGTTAAACTTATTCGTTTTAAGACAACTGTCTATTCTGTCCAATTTTTTGTTTACGTTTTTAACTTTTCTTAATAACCTATACTTCAGTTTTTCATTTTCTATACGAATGTATTTCATACGCACCCTTAGTGCTGTTATTTCACCAATCTTGATTATTTACTTGTAGATACTTTGACCATACATATATCCCACCCAAAATTAAAACACACAACATTTAAATTAGCTTGATTAGAATCAGTCAAATGGTTTAAGCGCAGGCCATTATATAATTTATTATTTACAATTAAAAGAATTAGCTATAAAAACAAACTCATTTATTTAGTCTTTAAAATAAACAAGTGTTATGGGCACAGCAGGATACAAAATCGAGACCGTAGCCAGGGGGGGGGGGGGGGGGGGGGGGGGGGTCATTGAAACCAAATATTTCTTCGGACAAACGTAAAGACGGACGATGCAGATGAAGATATTGCAAATACAAAGTATGACAGAATTTTGCCATTATATAAAAACAGAAATAAAGTGAATTAAGTACATGTGTGTGCCTGATATTCATATGATGAAGACATAATCTTTCAATCAGAAAATACACGTCTTCTTCCTCAGATGCAGCTTCTCCATTGTCATCATCAGTTTCCTCAAGAAAATACACATCTTCGTTACAGTTGCAGATTCTCCAGTGTCATCATCAGTTTCCTCAAGAAAATACACATCTTCATCATCAGATGCAGCTTTATTGCCATCATCAGAAAATACACATCCTCGTCATCAGACGCAAGAATAGAAGGGCGAAGTTTGCCTGAAATCTTGATGTCATCATGATTAGTGTAGAGGGTTTCAATTGCAAGGATAAATTGAGACTTATTGTCTTTGATTGTATCATTATAAAAAACAAATGGTAGAAATGGTGAGTCATGCAGTTATTCCTCTTGTAGACGAACAAACTCATCATCAAAACGCGCGTCTGGCGTAAATATAAAATTCAGTTTAATCGCGGTATCTATGATGAGTTTATGTTCTTCCCCTGGACCCACAATCCGACGTCTGTATCCAACAATGTTTGCCCAATTTAGTGCACTTCTGAAACAAGAAACCGTTATGTTTAAGTCAAAACGTACATATAAATAAAATAAATACAATATTAGATTTTTCAATGTTTAATAATCACATTAGATGTATGTTTCATTATAATACTGTATTCTGGTTGGCTAACTGCACATCACGTGTTAGTCCTAAATCAATTGCATCACTCAATAAAACTTAAATATCATTCATAACACGTGGTCCCACATTAAGTGCACAGGTGAATTTTTTTTTATATAAAATTCGTATTTTCATGATCATAGCTGATAAATGTAATTTTTAAAATATTGAATACTTCGTTATGTAACTTCATAGGGTTCTTCGCTTCATACAAACTGTACTTTGGTCATCGCTTTTACACCCAAATGAAGTTACAAAGAGAAGCATTCAATTCTCAAATGATAACTAGATAATTTTCCCATAATTGCTATGCGACA
>CM034354.1:48364330-48403279 GCA_019925275.1 Mytilus edulis
AAGACTCATCTGTTTTAGTTGGACTTCTAAGTATTTTTAAAATTTTAATTTCGAGGTACCAAATACAGTTTTAAAGTATAAATAAAAGAAATAAAACATTTGCTTGTAGAACATCTTCTTCTATATAACACACAGTTTTGTATTTGTTTGCAATTTTTCTGGTAACAGTTGAAATACATCTCTCATTATTTAGTTCTCCGTATTAGTTGCACATTATGTTCGTACCACTGATGTATCAACTCGAATAAATAAAATAATGGACATGCAATCAGCTCAGTTGATGGCATTACCTTCAATTACATTTAGCTATTTACTCCTATAAGAAGTGTTTGATATACGGGGATGCTGTCTTGATTCACTAGTTCACCCTTAAAAGGTACTCCATTATATAACTAATTGTTTATTGAACATTAAACAGGCATCTATAATTGTTCATATGATACAAGTTTACAAAAACAATTGTTCTAGTTCTGAACATGCATGAAATAATTGCCACTGGACGTTAAGCAGTGAAAAATCAATCCATGTATTTATAACTAAAGTAACTGACCCTCTTGCTTTGACCTAATGTCCTTATGATATTTCAACGACGCATAAGTTATCACAATAAAAAAGTATACGGTCCCCAGCCAACACAGGCCAATTATGCCCCAAAGTACACAAGCCATAGCGATTGAATATAGTTCGAAAAATACAATAGATATATGTACTATTTGGATATAATAGATTTCAGAATTATATACTTTAGAAATACGTAAACACATACCAAGGATTAATACTTGTTAATACGAACTAACCAAACTTTTATAAACTGCTTTTGTTTAAAAAGGCCGTGATACGTTCGCTATTTAACTTACAAATGTCAAAATAAGTAACTGAAAAATAATACTTATAAACAATTATACTATTTAAACGACAAAATATTCAATATTGATTAAATGTTTAATCCATTCATTTCTACTAGTAATCTGACTTTTCCTTTTGTGGAAGTTTCAACATCTTCAGATCAAACGACCTCTGTAAACGTCATAATTTTCAAGTTCTCCTGTTGGAATCTATTTGTTTCCATCTTGTTTGAACTGTTCCCCTGTTAATATATCGCCATCTTGTTTAATAATTTTCCAAAGCTTTGCATTTAACTCTGTCAATTTGATCACAACCATTTTTCCTGTTATATACCGTCTTCTGTCCTGGTGAGTACCTCTGACTGCTCCACATTCTACTTGGCTAGTATAAAACTTCAAATAAGATTTGATTTTGTATAGTTGTGAAATGTTAACTATCGCCCATTTCCCTTAAAAAAAATTAAAATCCTCGTATAAATCACCAAAAAAACATTATTGATATAATTAAAATTTTGAATAAATATGATTTTCACTTCACTATGTGCATTCCTTTCAAGGCGATGTGTACCATCTGGTATTATTAAATTATTCAGAAAATTTTAGTGTAAAAAAACATACAAGTGTTGAGAAGAAGTAATAGAAGAATTAATCAAATCAACCAGATAAGTTGATGTATTACTAGACTTACCTCCATGAATTGTATATGACTGTACATTTCCATATGTACTTATATCAGTTTCTCGCATGTCCTTTTCTACTTTCCCATCATACATTGCATATTCTCCATGGTTAAACAAGTGAATGATACTGCATTTGATTTCTACCATTCATAGTCCATGTTCAGTGACACAGCACGTCTTTCTTTATCAGAGAGATTGTCCCAAGATGTTTGTGTACTCTCTTATTTTCTCCTCAAAAGTTGACAGCATTAAAGAGGAAAAGGTTGAATAATTCTCCCTGGCTGACGAGTTTAATGCGCTTTGTATTTGCGATAGCTCCTTAAAATGTAAAGGTACAACGCCAGGTGATCTGTCAGAAACACAAACAGCTTTGGGGGAAGTATTCTGTGTGATGATATCTGATTGCTGGTCAACAGTTCCTGAACCATGATCTGGCATTTTCATACTTCCAACATTTGACGTCTGTATACCATTGATCTCGTCTTCAAAGTGCTGACATATTTGGTCTAACTGGTTGAAAGACATATCTGCTGGAAATAACTTACTCTGTTTGTTGTTGTTTTTTTTTATTATGTTGTTAGATTTCTCATTGTGGAACTGTAATATGAGGCGACAGACAAAAAACAGCTGGTGACATTTCGTTAATAAAGTAAACATCTCTTCTCATCTGTTGAGAACTGCTGAACAACGTGCGAGTGAGTGATGGACCCTAATCTTTCCACCAGAGATACTTTTCTAAGAATTTCATTGACATCTTTGGTGTTATCTTCGTGGAACCAGTCAAATAGGCTATAGTGTTCCGATGACCCAGATGTTGGATTTTCTTCATTGCTTATTGACTGGTAGGATGTTTCATATGTAGCTTGATATGCTGAGGCAATGTCGAAGTTTGACTTTTGATTCGACGGACTATTGCAACTGCTTATTGAAGAATCGTTATTGGCTAGAAGTCCTACAAACATAGATGACATCACCGACATGGCTTCATTTGCCAACTTTAGCACGGAAGTAGAATCCTTCAACAAATATTGCGTTTTGTATAAATGCTTGTGTTCTTGCTTTTAAAGGAACAACGCATAGTTTAACACGCTTATTTTCTTTTTTCTTACATATAATACAGTATTTATGAGAAGTATGCGTTGAAGAAATATTCAGGTGAATTGTTTAGGACTTTGGATATCGATTATTTGTGGATTTTCTACCACAAATTCAGAATGATCGTTGTTCGTCTGTACATTTGTCTTAGGCCGTGTTCACACCAAACGACGTGTACAGTAAACATGTTTACAATAAGTTAAATGTAATGGACACTGGTTTCACATTAAATTTGTTCACATCTATACACCTTGTTTAATTACCTGTACATAAGATTTGTTCACACTTGTAAACTATATGTCATTTAAATGTTCATAACGTAGAACTGAATTCAAAGTTTTCGGTCAATTTTTCCAGCAGTAAGAGAACGACCATTTGACTTCAAAAAAAGGGGGGGGGGTGGAAATATTCCGATCCCCAATTTAATAATAAAAAAAAAAAATCTGGTCATACAGATGATAAAAAAAATTATTCTGAATCAAGAGTTTCCCATACTTTATAGTGTTAAATATTGAAAAAAAAGTATTTGATCACCAGCATCGAAAAAAAAAATGTGACTCATAAAACTCACTTTATGAAAGCCATTTTTATAATTTGCAGTAGTTTGAATATACTAGAGATGCCTCGTTTACGCATTAGAAAACGTTAACTGCAGCAGCGTGCTTACAGCCGAAAAAAAAAAGATTGAGATATTAGGGAATACAACATTTTTATCTTTTCTGTTTTGTTTCAAATTGTATTTCTTCTTCAAGGAGTACTTGGTAAAGGAATAGGGTAACGTTGTTTTTTTTAAGTGTTATTTAACAGTATAAACGGTATTTCATGTCATCTGGAGCATCATGATCATAGTCATATATATATCACATAAAATTACTCAATTGAGATTGTGTATTTATATCATCAACGGGAACGTCGTCGTTCTCTTCATGGTCACTATGATCACTTGCATTTTGCTGACATTGAGTCACAGGTGTACTTTGTTCACTGATTGTTGTTTCGTTTTCATTCATTTGTGAATCTACTCCAGCTTCAACCGAAGGATCTTGAACGTCTTCACATGGTGCAATCGGAGAGTGAACAGTATCTATTGGATAACATGCTATAGAAGTTGCCTCGAATGGCATATCTGACGAAGACAGCGATTCACACATTTCTCTGATATAAGTAACAAGCTGATCTAAGGAACGAAATCTAAGTACAACTGCTTTCCCATCTGGGACCAATTTTCCAGATTCATCTCTGCTATGCGAGTCCATTACCAAGTACATCTGATCAGCTGTCTTTTTTGTATCAATTGTACAACTTGGATAGTTCCCAACTGTCAAAACACATATCTGATTCCTCCCAGCAGCACTTAAGTGCTCCTTTGATACTAAAACACAAGGCGTCCAAGTCGTCTACTGCATGAGCTGTTGATCTGCCTCTCGACTCTATAACACGAAAGTGTAAACTTCTTCCCGCAAGATTAACGGTACTAGGTATTTCATTTATAAGCATATAACCCCTATGTGTGGATATTGAGTGGTAAAGATCTGTACCAAGTTGAAGGATATGATCAACGTCAGATGGAGTAGATGGTTCGTGGGTGACAGATGCCATGAAACACAAACGCATTGTCTTCCACCATCTACTAGCATACCTTGATGTTGTGATCCTTTGCAAACCAATCTACAATCATGACATCAGAACTTGTTGTAAACTCATCTATATAGTAATATTAGGTAAAATCTATACTAAAAGAGGGACGAAAGATAAAAAAGGGACAGTCAAACTCATAAATCTAAAACAAACTGACAACGCCATGGCTAAAAATGAAAAAGACAAACAGAAAAACAATAGTACACACGACACAACATAGAAAACTAAAGTATAAACAACACGAACCCCACCAAAAACTAGGGGTGATCTCAGGTGCTCCGGAAGGGTAAGCAGATCCTGCTCCATATGTGCCACCCGTCGTGTTGCTTATGTGATTACAAATCCGGTAAATAGTCTAATTCGGTAGGTCATATTCATGAAAGGGAAGGGGATTGTAGTTACGACGTAAGGAACATATCCGATATCATTTGTGAAACGGTAATTCCATAATGCCCGCGTCACACTGTCCCGATTTTTATATACGATGGACACCCGAATGCGAAAATTGTAAGTTCGTACGAAGTTGGTCCAGATCTCGTTAAAATACCAAAAAGTGACAGAAGCAAGTACGATGAATAACGAAGTCTATACGATGGTGCCGAAATTATATACGATAGCAAAAGATGGACATACGAAGGTTAACCGAAGACGGGTATTTAAGCTTCATATCTCAGCCGAAGCCTACACGATGGATCACGAAGGCTACACGATGGATTACGATGTCTAAAAGACGTCTTGTACAGCTTACGATGCATTTAAATTATATGCAGATGGACATGTTTTTTCTCCCCTTGAAATAGCATAATACACAGGAAATTGATTGCTCATTTTTTTTAACTGCTGGTTCTAAGGACAATATTAAAGGTATTTCCAGTTACTGAATGTTTTGGTTGATTTCTAAAAAAATAGTTTATGTATCAACTTGATATGCATATTCAATTTACCATTTTCTGCATGTGTCATATACAAATATAGTGTCCATATTTGTCCCCAATATGTTACATACGAGGGGATGCCACGCTCGGCATTGACTTGTTTGAACTGTAAAATGTGTGCACTAGTCTGAATAATCACCCATAATTATGCCCATGTTTACTGATCTACCTTAAAGGTAAGGCAATGGGTTCGTTGATCCCTTTATTAAAAAAGAGCTCTTTCCAGGAGAATATCATAATAATATAGACAAAAGGAAGGATGTGGGGAAAGCAACAAATGCGGCAAAATATGACATATAGAAAACAAAATGGTTATGGAGTAAACATTCGTGTGACAACAACTCATACGATACATAAAAAATCAGAAATAAATGAAGAAAAAGTTGGTTTCCCTATATACTTGTACCTGTAGTGTTGGTGTACGAGGCGCGTTTATGATTTTCTTTTTGTTACTTGCTATGAAAAATTGACAAAAAAAATTATTTTACTTGTAAAAGTAAATCCTGAGCCTGTAATAGCTGCTCTTCTTGTTCCATTTGAATTAATAGAAACAACGCTGTCGCCTTTCTTGTTCTCATAGAATCATATGATATGAGCTCCATGTTTTGTGAACGTCTTTCTTAACTGTCGTATTAGACTGACCAGTGCATATCGCGCATGGCACTTTACATGTATTTAAGCGCGAAAATTAACTTACATTTAGCTGGATTTATTGCCGTCGTAGTTCCATCTTGTCGCCTTCGTACTTTTATTCGATGGCAACACGACGGGATTACGAGGTCTTCGCGAAGTCGTGTTGTCATCGTAAGACCTTCGGGTAGCTTCGTGATGCATTCGTGTAGACATCGTAATGTCAAAACTGCCCGATTGAAATGATGGAAACACGAATGCAATACGATGTTCAAAGATGCATTCCCGGTGACATTACGATGGTGGGGATGGTGATACGAACTCAATACGAACCCTCAACATCGGACGCACCTTCGGGGATTTTTTAACATGTTAAAAAATTTAGAACCCTTCCCGAAGTTGTCCCCGAAGACTAGAAAAAGTGGCCAACGGTTCTACGATGGTTCAAGATGGCATTACGAATAGCCCGATCTGGATACGATCAGTCCCGATTTTGAAAATTTCCATAATCGTGTTGCCATCGGCGTAAAAATCGGGACAGTGTGACGCGGGCATAACGGTCAACCAACTCGTGATGGCGTCCGTAAAATTTACGAAGGGATGATTTCAACTTCACCATTTGGAACTCTTGGTTTAATAGATTCCTTGTGAGCAGCAAACCTCTATCAAGAAAATCATGATAGGAAATGCAAGCACGGGAATATCGTATCAATTGGGAGATATATACCCCGTATGCAGGTGCTGCTGGAATGTTGCTACTTAGAAATGGAAAGTTCACAATTATCTCTTTTGTCGGAAAGTTTTGTTTTCAACCGACCCTCATTGTCAATTTCTAGATTTAAGTCAAGATATGAAGCCGACTTAACTGTATCTGTAGTATCCTTTATCTCTAGTTCGATTGGATAGATGCGTTCCACAGTCACCAAATTTTGAATTGTTTAGTGAAAGAACATCATCTATATAGCGGAAAGTAGAGTTAAAGGATAGTGCTACTAGTAACTTCTTAGCTTTCTTCCTAAGAAGTTCCTGCATGAAGTCAGCCTCATAATAATAAAGAAACAAGTCGGCGAGTAGAGGGGCACAGTTTGTTCCCATTGGAATGCCGACAGTCTGTTGAAAAACCTTGCAAGATATGGCTTTTCTCATTGTTGAAGGCCGTATGGTGACATATACTATACTTTTTAATTTCTGTGTCATTTGGTCTTTCGTGGAGAGTTGTCTCATTGGCAATACAACAAATCGAAGTTTTAAACGTGTACAGCCCTTACAAGGCCGGTAGTTGCGACCTAAAGAAATACAGGATTTCCACAAAAATAATTATCTCTTGTTTTGCACAAAGTCGATGTGTCTAAGCCAACTGTACATGGTTTCAATATTGTGGAATTAAATCGGTTAACTTTAAAATTACTTTAACTCTCCATTACCACTAGCCCTACCAAACTTCAATTTCTTGGTTAAGACGAATGAAATGTGAAGAGTTGACAGATAGACAGGCGGACCGACAGAGGCAAAGTGAGACGAAGCAAATGACGATAGCTCATCTGACCAATATAAGACTTACGCAGCGACATTAAGGTGATTTTCCCGCAAAACCGAATAAAAAACAGTGCAGGAGTTATTTCCCCTATCTGGATCAAATTGTTTAATGGCGGGCGACTTTTGACGTTGTAGACACAGTACTAAATGTAGCAATAGGTAAGCTACGCGTATCGCATAAATGATGAACTATATCTCATATGGTGTCTTTTTTCATATTATATTGTATTTTCACACCAAATAATGGAAATAATTTGAGTGAAAGCTGTATTTATCAAAAGATATATAGTTATATACATTGTACATGTATTATATTTGGATTTTTATATTTCAGGGATAAAGACCTTAGACCTGCAGTCAGACACCAGTTAAAAGTTACTTGTAACTCATCAGGGCCATTATCATGATTATAAAAGATCTGATTAAAATTTGTTTAGAAAGCTATCAAATGTGTCCGTAAAAAATAGAAAAAAGACAGCAATTCTACATAATGTACCGTACTAAGCAGAAGCATTGAATGTTTCAAGACCAAATGAATTGGAATTGAGTGTTTTGATGCTGAAAAAATGAGGAATATTAAATTTCATCAATATTGAAGTTGATTTTTTTACCTCAGTTAAAATGAATTCCAAATATACATGATATCAGCAGTTCGGAGATTTGTGAATATTCTTAGAATAGGAGCTTCAAAAAGGATTTCAGTTAAAAAATTGTATTTCATGGATGTAAAAATGTAATTTGTTGTCTCTTTCGTGAAATATATAAAAAAAAAATCTGCAATATCTAACCAAGACGAGTGAGAGATCTACAAATAGACATGCTATTCAGTTGAATTGTAAACATGGTAAAGAGGAATTTTGAAATATTCATTTATAAGACTTATATGAGTGTTTTGTTATTTTTATGGCGATTACAGGCAATTCAATATAAATATTAATCATACCAGTAAACCTACAGATATGTATATTTTCATGAGATATGTACATGTATGCATGCAATTCACTGATGCACCACTAATGGAGTTGCATGTACATTGTACATGTAATAATAAAAGTTAGAATATGACATATGATTGCCAATGAAACAACTCAACATCAGGGAACAAATAGTCCTATACATGTACATTTATGTATTGGCCACCAGAGAACAAGAAAATCATATTTTGTCATTATTTATATTTCAATCTCATTTCATAACACACAAACTACAGGTTTACAAAAGGTTCAAAAGCATAATATAGTGTTTTGATTGCAGTTGTTGGTCATATTGATGTTGGCCTTCAATATTGAGCAAGACCTCTGTACAACGACTACAAGTGTAACAGCCACACAATGTTTGAACCAAAAAAAAATGGGTATTTTTCTTTGTTTGCATTTATATCATGTAGCTGCTATTTTGTACATAAAAATTATGTACATTTACATACATGTTCATGTGTATCTAACTTTTCTACAGGTACATGTATACTTGGGAAATCGGAATTATATTATATTTGTCCTGTCCCCTATATATCATGATTCATTCAGTTGATTACCACATTACAATGTAAACATGTATGGCATTGAGACAGCATTCCCAACACACAGACAGAAATTACTTTCTTCTTATTTTAAATTTACATGTATCATATTTATGTACATAGTACAGACTGTACAGCTAGAATTTGATACAAAAATAAGATGATGTGGTATAATTGCCAATGAAGTTTTGATTAACAATTACAATTAAGTTGTGTTATTTTTGTGATTGGGTCAGGTAAAGATTTACCCATGATTTTTGGTAGGCAGTAGTTTTATAAGTGTTTACATGTACATACATTTACATTTTTACTTTCCTATACTGACTTTTTCGTCCTGTCCCCTATATCATCATGATCATGTTTGGTTTATCTGACACTTTTGGATTTGTATATGTAAAACAATTTATTAAGTTTAGTTATTAATGTATTCTTATATATACGACCTACCTAGTCCTTATTATGCCCGGGGGCACATAGGGCAAGGTTATATATACTGGTACATAGAATTTCTTTTATTCTGACGGAAAAGTTGGCTCCAATCTCAGCAATGAAAACACGATTGATCATGTTGATTGTGCTGAATGTCACATAAGCACTTGCAGCTATTTCTTGGCTGTCAATTTGTATTGGTGGCCACTTTGTACAGTTGGCAGGATTTTAATACGAAATGAGCGACATAAAAAAAATAAGTCACTATTTCCAACGTCATGGTAAAAATGTATACTTTTAAAACTTTTAAAAATGTTAGAATAAAAAATGTAAGTAAAATGTTGCTCCAAATGGCAATGAATGGGTTGAAAAGGAATATTCTGTCCAACAAAATACAGGAAATACAGGAAAAAACAAGGGACATAAAAAAAAAGCAAGCCATACAAATTTAACTAGCCTGACAACTGTTGAAAAATCAAACATTTAGAGGCAAAAAAAAAATCACCCTGTGTATGCCCCCCCCCCCCCCCCCCCCCTCATGAAAATAAATTCAAAAAGACCTCCAATTAACAAATTGATACCAGTCACTTGATTAACAGCAGATATTCAACAAGTAAAAATTGAATATTTTTATGCAGGTAGGTTATTTTATTTAAATTTTAAAATTGCCAATGACACACCGATCAAACAAAAAAATAAATGAATTTCTGAATTCTTTATGAAAATGCAACATTTTTCAGTAAAATGTTAATGGTTTACAATACACAAACACTAGAAGAGACATAGTAGGGTAATCTATTAATTTATATTATGAACATACACTTGTGAAATCGGAGCTATACAAGCAACCCAGATGCCGAATTTGAACCAAAAAAAAGGGGGGAGGGGCTGCGCGCCCCAACACTAATCGACGTTTGGAGTGCTACACATAAACATAATAATGACCTGAATAATTCTGAATTTGTTTCCTTCAAATAATAAAGCAAGCAATAAGAGCATATTTGTTTATTCGCTACAATTATATTATTACATAAAACGCCGGTGAAAACAAAATATACACATAGTTTTTCCGTCAGCCGATCCGACTATTACAGGGTCTTTCAAACGCTTTTTTCTTGCATTTCATGGCGATTATGTTACTACACGTTAAATTAATTGAAAAGTGCAGGTACAAGAACTAAACCAACCCACTACATTCTGGTATTGGTAGAAAGGCAACATTTCATATTTTTTAAAAAGTGCTGCTACTAGTTATATAGCGTTCGTGTAAAAGAAATTTAACAACCTGAAGTGCCAAAAAATCAATAAATCGATTAAATTATCCATGTTTTATTGTTTTTTTTATTACAAAACCTCTAATGTAAATTAAGTGGCAGCACTTTTCCAGTAAAACAAGTTATCCTGATTACAAGGAGACCAAAATCAGGGCGATCCGATATCATCTTGCACCTGCACTTTTGACTTTTTTGGGATATGTCTTTACTTTCAGTTTAAAGTCACGTGACACTAGTGTATTGTAAGCTTTCTCAAAACTTACCGTGGCTATCTTGCAAGTAAAACACTACTATTACTATGGTTCTGGAATCGGCTAGAATCAGCGTGCTGTATGTACG
This sequence comes from Mytilus edulis, assembly GCA_019925275.1. Classification (NCBI taxonomy): domain Eukaryota; kingdom Metazoa; phylum Mollusca; class Bivalvia; order Mytilida; family Mytilidae; genus Mytilus; species Mytilus edulis. The sequence continues at coordinate 48,375,251 of CM034354.1, forward strand.
TTCTGGGTTCTAGGTTACGACTGCCGGCAGATCCGAAACGAGGCTCTCTCGTCTTCCGGATCTGCCTCCCCATCAGTGGAGCACCACCGATGACCCTGAGGTACTACAGTATTTATATTTTTCTATAAATAAAAGTTTAGAATGTAAATAAGAATAGACCCTTTTTCTCCCGTTTACTCATATGACGTGATTTTCGGCTTTTAGACAGAGAAAACTAACTCTGAGTTCAATATGATTTTTCTTGTGTATAAAAATGGAAATTTTCGTGAAACGACCTTAACGTCCCTGCGTATTTAACATTGAAGTGGGACTAAGCCGGGATTATATATAACACAATTATTTAGATTAGTGTCTTATATATAATCCCGGTTTCGTCCCACCGCTATGGAAAATCAGACTCATTTAACCTTGAGGTGGGACTAAACCGGGATTATATATAGCGTCTTTTATATATATAATCCCGGTTTCGTCCCACCCCTATGGAAAACTATACTGATTTAACATTGAGGTGGGACTAAACCGGGATTATATATAACACAATTATATAGATTAGTGTCTTATATATAATTCTTACAATTATTAAACCCCCCAAGGGTGACTGGGGTATAGAAATATGGTCACTTGGTCTTCTCCCGACCGGCAGTAAAACGCTTGCCGAAGTGGGGCGTCCGTTTGGCTGTGCGGGATGTATCAAGTTCGCAGTCACGTCCGGTCAGAAGGGGGACGTTAAATCCGATGCCTCGTGTAAAGAGAGTGCCACGCTCTTTGCACGTTAAGAACCCTTGCAACAACTCTTTTGAGGGGTCCGTATGTGGCCTGTTGCAAGGCAAAATTTCTGTCCCTATCCAAGATACCCTCATTTTCCAGTGGCAGTCTAAATTTCCCCGACCATCATCCCAGATGGCCTCTATCGTATCAACCTACCTATTGTATTTATTGTGAACTTGTTCTCGTCCTGAATATGCATGAAATATTTGCCACTGGACGTTAAGCAACCAACAATCAATCAATCAATCAATTATTAAATAGTGGGACAAAAGTGGTAGCCTACGGGTAACTCCTCAATTCCAGGGTATGAGATAGGAATTAGGAATATAAATTATTTAATTAGAAGAAAAGGATATAATGAAACTGTACTATAATCCCTTGCAATCCAGGGTATGCAATTGAAAGATATATAAAATAAAAAGGTGGATCTAAAACGCTCCTATATTGTTAGTTTACGTTAACGGATAAAGGGTCTTCTATATGCTAAATCTCATTTAATAATATTTCAAAATATATATATGTACATTATACCAAAATATGTTGACTGCGTTAATAAATATAACGTGATACCCCTTTATCCGTTGACGTGCTGTCAACTAATATTACAATGCCTGTAATATAGCCTTTTCAGCACTGCTCAAATGCACAAATAAAAATTGCATTATTATTGACACCGGGTTAAAAAAAAATTAATTGGACCTTATGAATTAAATGTCCATTTTAAAATTTTCTTATTATATACATATAATAACTTCCAAGAGTTTCTTTGACTTCTTGGCTCCGGACTCTCCCGTCAATGTGTTCATATCAAGAAAAAAAAATAAGTACAGATGGTTATATTATATAATTTATATCAACGTAAAACACTCATAACTATTTTTTTAGCAATGAAATTTCACCGGTATTTTTTTCTTTTCATGATTTATTTCGTTATGGGATGCTAACTAATTCTTTATACTTTACAATATCAGAAATAGCTGAAATTTTATTTTTTTTCATATATCACTTACCACTTCGCATATGTTGAAATCATATATATTTACCTGCCCGTGGTGGTATTGAAACCATAAAAATAGCTGTATTTCCCCCTGTTCAAAGGCAGTGAGAATTCTTTGCAGATCAGCTTGTTGGGCCAATCCCATCAAATTTGTCCATTCAAAAGAAGAGAATAGGATCAAGTCCATTAACAAATACAAACGCACATATCAGTGCTCTCAGAAAGTTATTCAAATTTTTGGTCCAAAATAATTTCCGTGTGGAAATTGGCCAAAGTTTTGCACAAATGTCCGACACAGTATTTAAGCCAAGATTGATCAAGCCTGTTGGAAATTATGTTATTAGGAAAACCACCGACATTTCTATTGGGGATTTCAAAAACCCTTGGAATTTTTATTCGCTCTTTCTTTCTGAGGATAAGGTTGTAAATGAGTGGCTAAGGGATTTTCTTCATTTTGGTCTTTTGTGGATAGTTGTCTCATTGGCAATAATACCACATCTTGTTTTTTATATGTATACAATGTTAAAGAATTTGGTATGATATAAAATTGAGAATGGAAATGTGGAATATGCCAAAGAGACAACAACTCAACCATAGAAAAAATAACAGCAGAAGGTCACCAACTGGTCTTCAATGTAGCGAGAAATTCCCGCACCCGGATGCGTCCTTCAGTTTGTTAGTTTTGATTTATATGACGTCACGTTAAGCCGTAACGTCTTTGTGCAAAAACTATTCATAAAGTTTCGCGGAATTTTATTTTTTTTCATTTCTTAAATGTACATTTTCATGCCCCCGCCGTAGCAAGGGGTATTGAGTTTTATCCTTGTCTGTTTGTACGTCCATCCGAACGTCCGTTTTTACAAAATTGGTTTCCGTTCTCTAACTTTAGTTTGCCTCAACCAACTGATATATATAACTTATGCATAATGCTTTTTGCCACTAAAACACAGAATAAATTTGAATTTTGATGTCGTCACTTTTACAGTTCTAGATTTATGAGGGGTCGGACAGGGTACACATTTCTCCTTTCTTCCCGTCCCTTTTCTCTTGTCACCCGCCGTAAAACCTTGAAAAAAAACTAATGTATGGGAAGCTCATTTCAACAGAAATTGATCTAATATCTTGTGTTTTGATGGCTTGTCCCCGTCCTGTCCTTTTACAAGATAGAAGTGTTGTTTATTCTGCTTCAAGAACCCCGATATTTATTTCACTGACTGTTAAGCTGTCTCTTTCATTGAATTTGTAAGTCTGATGCACGCCGTTTCCGATTTTTTATAAAGTATAAACACAAATTATAGAAACGCAGGATTGAGTAAAACATTTTTTGCGACTCTTTTAGTCAATTTCGTTTAAAATGATTGGAATTTACATAATGCGCCACTGATGTGTTTTACTTATAGAGGATGCGTATATATATTCTCAGATATTTTTATTGCATAATTTTTACGAATGACAGAATGTTGACTGGGTCTTTCAAATGCAGTTTGCAAGGTTTATCCGCAAATACGCACAAAACCCACACGTTTACATCATTCGAAATATATGTTATTTTATCAATCACTTTTACAACTGACTAAATGTTTCTAATCGTTTTTTTTTTTTTTATGGATGCATTAAAAATGTGTCTTTCAGACACAACTATTGTATTGTGTCTTCCTGAACATACCTGAAGTATTTGCCACCGGACATTTATAACCCCTAATCATACAACTTCTATGCATATCAGTCAACTTTGAATTAATTTATCTAAAAACAAGGATGGTAACATGTGTCTCTACACATGCACGGACTCACTATAAAATCCGGGAAATTGTTAGTTTTTAGTCTTTCTCCGTATATATATAAGAGATCATAATAAAGTAGTGACGACGCTCGGAGTATTTTTATGAGGTCGTTTTCTGAATTTTTCGTTTCTGTTCTCTACCGTAAGTTTTTCAAACAAATGTTTTAAAATTTATACGTAATGCTTTATAATGGTTTATATTTATGCAAGATGGGGCATCATCAATGTCCCATGGACACATTCCTTCAAACTCAGAGTCTTGTACATGTATTAGTACACAAGTATGACCAAATTTAAACACCTCCCCTTCCGACTGATAGTTGTGGGCATAAAAGTTAAGGGACGACATTAAAAGTTCAATGTAGGATAAAAAAAAAAAAAACTTAATTCACATAGTTTGTTCACTGACCCCCTCCCCCTCTTAACTTAATTTGGGAAAAAAATTGATTGACCAATATGGATATATGTAAAATCGATGTCAAATTAATAAAAACTTGCAGCAACTTTTATCCCCCCCCCCCCCCCCCCCCCCCCCTAAACTATTTGAAATTAAAAAAATCTTGTTTTTAGGAACTTTTCATGATTTTTTTAATTAAAATTTATTATTAATGAATGGACCCACATTATTTATACATGTTTTGTTCAGTTTTATTTTTTTTATAGTCACTCGCATACATTATTATTTCAGAAGAATTCAAATACAATTTTCCCTAAAAATCGTCAAAAATCGGAATTTTGAGCTTTTCACATGAAAAAACTGGACGGGCGATGTTTGATTTTTTTTCATTAAATGATTGGGTACTCCTCCCTGAACAAAATGATGTATCATATTGGTGTAATATCACTAAGAAAAAATTCCAGGTTTCATGCAAACCTTACCTTAATATAAATCAAGGTAGAAAGAGGATACTTGTATGGGCCCTTTAACACCCCACCTTTTCAGAATTACAGAGTAAGTCCAATTGGTGTAGCAGAAGGGAAATACTCACACAAAAAAACGATTAATTTTAGATTTGTCTTTCCCTCACAATGATGATGAACATAAAAGCATAAATGATTTAATTGATAAAAATGATTGTTCAATGTCTTATGTCAAGATTGATGATGCCATATATATCATTTTGGGTCTAGGAAGGAACTCATGGCTTTGTAAATACGATATAGCCGACGCATTTAAAATGCGTCCTATTTCTCCTAGTCAATGGCCACTTTTCTGTATAAAATGGTGTGAGATGTATTATTTCTTTGTTAGGTTAACTTTTGGTTGTCGTTCGAGTCAAAAAAATTTGATCATGTGTCACAAGCTGTTTGCCACATTGCAAAACATAACTACAAAGTTTCAAACATATTACATTTGCTTGATGATTTTTTAACTATTGATTCACCATCAAGAGATGGTGAAAGGACAATGGCTATAATGATGATGATTTTTAAGAGACTTAACATACCGGTAGCTAGTCATAAAACATTAGGTCTAGTAAAATGTTTGGAATATCTAGGTATTATTTTGGACACTGAAAAAATGGAAGCTCGTCTGCCCACTAATAAAGTTGATCGTATTTGTGAGTTTATATTTAAAATGTATATGAAAAGGAAATGCACAAAAAGGGAACTTTTACAGCGATTAGGTCATTTAAATTTTGCCTCAAGGGTGGTTCTTCCTGGCCGCTCTTTTGTTTCATATCTAATGTATCTGTCCACTACCGTCAATGATCTGCACCATTATGTTTACCTTAGTATGGAGTGTCGAACAGATCTAGACTTTTGGTTCGCTTTGCTCAGTAATTGGAATGGAGTAAATATGTTTTACAACAAATATTATATTTCAAATTTCGACATGGAACTTAATACGGATGCGTCATCAACTAAGAGTTTCGGAGGTTATCATAAAGGAGACTGGTTTTATTCTTCATGGTCAGGAAAATTTGGAATTACCATATGAAAAAAACTATTCCATGGCTTTCCACAATCGTAAAGTTAAATAGATTCATGAATTGAAAACGTGACATGTATACCGTTGCTTGAAATAACATTGACTGTACCAATTTTTCTGCATCAGATGCGCTTTTCGACAATACATGTCTCTTCAGTGATGCTCGTGGCCAAAATATGTAAAATTTAAATCGTATATAAAAGATGAAAAGCTATAATCCAAAAGTTCCAGAAAATATAGCTAAATCCGTGAAAGGAATCAAGAGCTCTTTGAACGAGGGAAATACATTACATAATTTGTAATAATTTTTAACATTTTGTAACAGCAAATTTAACAACACAAAAAAATCCGTATTTTCATATCAGTACCGGAGTACTGGCTACTGGGCTGTTGATACGCTCGGGGACTAATAATCCACCAGCAGAGGCATCGACCTAGTGGCAGTAATAACATTGACGGTACCAATTTTTCTGCACCAGATGCGCATTTCGACAATGCATGTCTCTTCAGTGATGCTCGTGGCCAAAATATGTAAAATCTAAATTCACTGTCGGACCAGTAAACCTTAACAAAGAACGGCCCAGTCAATATCATCGGGCCACAAGGACCAGTGACATTCATTTTCTACCACGCGGTAGATTGTACATACTTCCGTGTTCTTAGAATCGACTGGTAGCCGGCCAATCAAACAACGCGGTAACATTCGACAATTCTGAGGTTCCACGGGATCGCGCGTGATTCGTTTTTTCGGGATTTGTGGAGCGATAAATGGCAGCCTCCAGTTAAATAAATAACCTGATGATATGAAACGTTTCATAACGAACTACCCCCAGAAAGGAAAAGAATAAGAAACATTTAAAAGAAAAAGGGAGTTTATTCCTTCATGGATAGCAACGTATAAAAATGGTTGCAGAATGACCAAACGGGGATGACATGCAACATTTGTTCAAAACATGTTCAACACTGTACTTTTATAACTGGTTGCAAGAAATACAAAATACTCTGTAAACCAGCATGCAAAATCGGAATCATATAAAGTAAATTTAGTTAAATTGCCAGAATAAAACCAGAAAATTTAAACGAGCCAAAGCCCTGAGAGCCCTTGATTAATTAACGGTCAATAGATTGATCTTGAAATTTAGAAATGTGTTTACCTTGTGCCCTATACTGATTATCCAATGCTATGTTATTTGGATGAATCTAAATGTTTAGATATAGGGAAACAGTATCGCACTAATAAACTAGAGGCTCTACAGAGCCTGTGTCGCTCATCTTGGTCTATTTGAATATTAAGCAAAGGAAGCAGATGGATTCATGACAAAATTGTGTTTTGGTGATGTGTATATCTTGCTTTACTGAACAATCTTGCAATTATCTCTATCTATAATGAACTTGGTCCAGTAGTTTCAGTGGAAAATGTTAATAAAAATTTACAATTTTTAAAAAATTGTTAAAAATTGACTATAAAGGGCAATAACTCCTTAGGGGGGTCAATTCACCATTTTGGTATTGTTGACTTATTTTTAGGTCTTACTTTGCTGCACATTATTGCTGTTTACAGTTTATCTCTATCTATAATAATATTCAAGATATTAACCACAAAGAGCACAATTTCCTTAAAATTATCAATTCAGGGGCAGCAACCTAACAACGGGTTGTCCGATTCATCTGAAAATTTCAGGGCAAATAAAACTTGACCTGATAAACAATTTTACTCGTGTCAGATTTGCTCTAAATGATTTGGTTTTTGAGTTATGAGCCAAAAACTTCATTTTATCCCTATGTTCTATTTTTAGCCATGGTGGCCCTTTTGGTTCGTTGGCCGGGTCACTGGACACACTTTTAAATAGATACCCCAATAATGATTGATTGATTGTTAGTTGCTTTACACCGCATTAGCATAAAAAGGCTATATCGCGCCGCGAGCTAATTCGAATATTATTACAATTTAAAGCATATGTTTAAAATAAGACAAAAAAAGTCCTTCAATATACTAAAATTCTAGACTAAAGCAAATTTATTATTTACAAATAAAAAACGACAGTAAGATAACGTGATAAAAATTGAAAAAATGGCTTAAATAAAATAACATTTTTAAATTCTCTAATAAATTCCAATTTCTTTTAAAAATGCAACAATATTTGTAAATGGAACATTATTTAATAACTCATACATATTATTAACATTGAAATGATTCTTACGAATATCAGCAAAGTCAATACAATTAATTAAAATATGTTTAATAATATACTTGCAAGGTGTACATTGTGGTTCATCTTCATTTTTTAAAAGATACTCGCGTGTTATTCTAGTATGACCAATACGACATCTAGAAATAACATACTGATCTTTTCTGCACATAACATTATTAAAAGGTGTGCCTAAATTAGGTTCAATTTCATGTAATTTATTATCATCCGTCTTACTCCATTCATTTTTCAATATATTAAAAATATATTCTCTAATATTAGATTTAAAATCAGTATATGGTATATCACAGTTAGATAAAGGCTCACCCAGGGCATTCTTGTCTCAAGGTCTACTGCTGTGTTGCAAGGATTCTACCATGACATAGAAATATTATGTTTTTCAGAAGAATTTTTAAATTCCTCATTACATATAAAATTTTAGAATTGTTCGGTTTTTAATTTTAGTATTTTGTATAGCTTGTATGAAAGTGAATCAGAACATTATTGGATTTATCTGAAGACGCAATCAATTTCAAAGCCAAAATTATTGCTTCTGTTTCAGCAGTAAAAATGGATACGTCAGATGCAACTATGTCACCATCTTTTGATCCATCAGTATAGATAGTTGAAAAATCTAGATAGTCGGCTTTAATTTCAGCATAGTGTTCCTGAATTAAAAGAGGATTTGTTTTAATTTTATTATGTTCACGGAGATTTAATATCATTTTTGGTTTGGGAAGTTCCCATGGAGGACATTTGCAAGTTTTAACTTGAGCAACAGATTTTAAATCAAAAGAAGCTAAAGGTGGTTTTAAATGTATACCTAACGGAGGAATTTTATTTTCATAAATCGGATTAAAAACTCAGCTAAAGGCAGGATTATTTGAATAGGTTTTTAGTTTGACAGAAAATTGAAGTCCAAGCTTCAAACTTCTGTTTAGAGAGTGAGTGCTCATGAGCCTCTACATTACATACATACCCCAATAATGATTGTTACCGAGTTTGGTTTGGCCCAGTAGTTGTAGAGGATAAGATTTGTGTATACGTTAACGACGAAGGACGCAGGACGCAAAGTGATGAGATAAGCTGACTTGGCCCTTTGGGCCAGGTGAGCTAAAAAGCTGTGGAGTGTGTCAGTGTTATTGCTAAAGCGGAAGTAGCCAAGATAACCCAAGACATGAAAGATTTTCGTTTCATTTTTGCAATATCAGATGGATCAACAGATTTAACTTATCAAGAAGCAGAAAATGTGTTTGTTAGACATTGTCACAAATGGGACATAAATCTATTTTTTTATTCATTTGAAAAAAAAACATCCCGATAACTGATGTTGACAGTGTATATAAAGTGATAATGTATGAAAAAAATTTGATCATAAAAAAATATACCGTCATCGCAGCGGGATAATGAGGCCCTACACAGCCGTTCAGCTGTTATGATTGAGACGTGCACCTCTTTATACCATTAACGACAAATTTATTTTCCATCACCTGTGTGACGTGCAAAAAATATTTAACACTTAATGTCTACTGACTTGATGTCTAACATTCTTTCATCTAATTTTAAATGATATTTTTGAGTTTTAACAGAACCTTAAAATTCCCTAGGTTTAGCTGATTAAGGTTCACTTCTGCGTACTATGATAAGATAACTTTATTAGCACTAACACATTGACAATAAATGGTTATGGCAACAAATTAAAGACTAACTACAATAACATATATACAATAAAGGAGTGACAGTGGATAATTATGAGAGAAATATATAAAAAATAAATGAGAAGCATATACATTATTACAAAAATCAAGTACCTTTTAATAATGAGTTTCTCACCAACAAGCATTCATTCAAATAGTTGACAACAATTTTTAATATTGTTTGGGAATTACTATTTAGAATTGATATAAGCAAGTTATATGATAAGGAAGAAAATTTGTTGTTCAATAGAACAGTATTTAATTTTTTAATAAGGTTATCTCTCACATATTTATAGGAGGAACATTTTAAAAGAAAGTGAAGTTCATCTTCAATGTCTCCATTGTTACAGCAAAGACATACCCTATTCTGCTTTGGTATTTTTAGATATCGCCCTCTTTCAATAGATAAAGTATGAGCACTTAACCTCAATTTACATAATGTTGATCTATCACTTTTGGATTTGCATTGATCAACATACGAGGGTCTTTTATTTGGTTTATAAAGTATATTAAAAAGTTCATTTTTTTATTTTGATTGATGTCAGTCTCTTGCTTTTGGAAGGCTATATCATTGATTCTCTCTTGAATGTGTTTTAAATACATCTTAATATCAATAGGATTTAGATACCCTCGGGGACTAATAACTTGTACTTGTATTTTGAAATTTATTAATATTATATGAATTAAATGGGATTTTCACATCATCGCAAAAATAAATGCATGTATTGATTTCTGAATGTACTGTAAATATTCTCTTTGGATGCAACCTACAACAACAACAAAAAAAGCAGAGATAATACCATTCCAAAAATTGTCAAGTCCCCTCTTCCAAACTCGCACTTTAATTAAGTGGATATTTATTGATTAATTGATTGATTAACTTTTCACTGAAAAACATATGAATGTGATGCAGGTTTAGACAACAAATCGTTCTTGTTTCTTACAGACCAACCTTCTTCCTGGTTAATAGATAGATCCTGGACTTCTGTGTAGAACATCTTACTCCGTACTGAAAGAAACAAAGTTTGGTATTTCTTCCCCATGGCTATTACCGAGGTTTGCAACCATTGATTACAATCTTCCCCTAAAGTTTCTTCCATTACATAAGTAAAGATTCTCCATCATTTTAATAGCAGGGTTCGTACGGGTCCTTGGATCCTGGAAAACTCCTGGATTTTTATTTTGGGGGGAAATGCCTTTAAAAGTCATGGAAAGCTATATTTTCGTGAAAATTCCTTGAAAAGTGCTGGAAAGTTATTATTGCTTGAACTAAACTTTATTAGGTGTCTATAAACATTTTAAGTAGTTTTTGTCGAAACTGTTTCCTCAATAGAGCTACAAACAAGGTCCCAGTCCTTGGTAATTGTAAAATAAGGATTTAAAAATTCGTTTCTTCATAATTTTAGGTGAAAATATATAACCGAATCTGGTTCCCTGTAATCCCATAATTTTTGCAGTTTGCTTCATTCAATAACATTATCAGTATAAGATACCAGTTATAGGAATAATTTTTAAAAATGGCTTGATTTGATCAGTTGATACGAGAAAAATGCCAGGTAACAGCCATTTTTAGTTAAAATGGTTGGAAAAACCAGTGTACAACAAATGGCTTGTGAGGGGGAGTAACGATTTAAACGCTAAATGCAGCCTTTGTCTGAAAGAGTTTGACGTTTCAAACATGGGAGAATCTGCCTTGAAAAGCCACTGTAATAGCTGCAAACACATTAAGCTCTCAACTAAATCAAAAAGTTTGAACATACCTGAATGGTTTCAAAGTTGGTCTCCAGTTACTGGTAGTGTATCCAAACAGCTATCGAAAACTTTGAATGAAACCGTTTCTACAGAGGCAGTAATGAAAGCGAAATATACTGGGCCCTGAATATAGTTACAAATCATTTTTCCTTTGGTTTCCTGTTTCTCTGGGTATGGAAATTTCATAAAAAACATAAAACATAAAAAAAAAAAAAAAAAAAATTATTTTAACAACAATGAATACATCATTATGCAGTATACATTATACTAGTATACAAATAACATAATATTTAACAATATTCAAAATCACCAGAATGTCTCCTCTGAAAAAACATAGAATATGAAAAATAATAAGTGTCTTTTTAAATTGTTCTTTCAACAGTGTTCATATTTTCATTTTTTTCTGTTCAGATTCTTCTGTGGGATGTCCCAGCAACATTGACAACAGAAACTGAGGTTTTCTCATTTTCATCATGTTTTCTATCCTGAGAAGATTCCTGGGAAGTAATTAATCCTCGAATTCATCAGTTTCATATTCAGCCAATTTCCGTTTCAGATTATAGTTCTCTTTTAAAGTGTCAGATAATTTTTTTCTTCGGTCACTGTCTAGTTTTTCATTTTTCTTAATACTTGTCTGCAGCACCTCTGCATCAGCAGCAAGCTTATTTCCCATTGCTAGGATTTCATCTATGGTTTTATTTAGAAAACCTCTGTTCTGCAGGAACTTTATTGGCGAATTTGGAATAGCAACCATTTAATTGGTATGCTCTCGCTTTCAGATCTTCTGACATTTTCTTCATGTTTACATAGGTTTGTTGCATCTTTCCTCTGCAAATTCAATTAAAATTTAACTATTAAGTATGTTATCTAACAGGAACCTGAATGAGTCAATTAAATATGTGAGTTACTGCTGACTACAATGATACCACTGTCAATAGTATACCATTAACAGGAAGATATTAAGGGATGCAACTGATAATTTATCAAACAGTTTAACTCAGTCATTTGAACCCTAGATAAATTGTCTTTGCCTACTCCTGTAAAAAAATAATTCTTTTCAACCTGTGCAAACCCAGGAAGATCAGCAAACAGACAGAGTGGACAATTTCAATGTAATATAACAGCTTCTACTTTGAGCATGAAGTATATTTTTAACAGGCAATATACTATGATATAAAGTATACTATAGAGATACTAGCGTATATATGCTTAACTAGTGCAATTTTTTTAAAGAATTTAAATATGGTCCAACAGCAATTAAATATAAGAGTGAAATCTTGCATATTTCCAACACAAAACAAAAAGTGAAAGAATACTTTCAATTATCAATCTTTCTTGAATTAATTTGAATGTTGATAGAAACCTATCTTGTACCAGTAATTTTTTTCATGAAGTAGGCCTGGCACAATACATAGAATACTATTTATGATTAGAATTTAAAAAAAACCAATATTTGATATTACTGCAATATTAAAGGCAGATGTTTTTGAAAATAAAACAAAATTTCAATATATTTTACATCTATATCTCTGGATAAGATGATGCTGTCAATCATGAGTGAATAGTTATAAATGGTAGTAGTGTATAGATATGATGTAAAATAGCATGGTTAATTTAGCCAATCAAACACGTCCTTAATTTAGATATTGACTCGCCCAATTATTTCTGTATCTGAATTTTTTAATTGTAAGGAGATGTTTAATAATGGAAATTAGAAAAATCATTAGAGATCGAACTAAAAATGTTGCATTGTATTAAATTTTGCAGTATGTGACTTAACAATAGAATGTGGGAGAGTGCAAAACTAAAGATGTGAATGAGTGTTATCCGGCACCACCACGAGGAGGGTCTACAAATAAAGCATATAAATAAGCACTAGCTCACACAATTCTTTACGTGCAGACTTAACCATGCAATTTGAAACCTGGCCTTTGCAAAAGCAATTTAATTAAATGAATAAATGTTTCAATTTTTTAACCATGCATAAAGGTGTGAGTATGAAAATTGTGTACGATCATATTTTATGTTGAATTCATCATCAAAATCTTTTTAAGCCAAGTTTCAGATTAAGCAAAAGTTGAGGTTGCTTATTTCTAAATTTCATTGTTGTACTAGATTGACAAAATGTTCATCAAGTGTTAAAAAAGCATTGCACAACAAATTTACAAGCCTCAAATTTTACTTGGTGCCATGTAATGTGACAAACAGTGACATACAACATACATACATAAAGCCTTTGTAGATAATAAATTTACATACCTTTTAGTGCAATCTTCACGACACTTTCTTCAATGTTAGACTCGAAACTAAGAACGTTTGCAAGCACGTTTTTCATCACAAACTAAGCGCATTTGTCAAGCACTTTTGTCAACAGGAATCAAACTAACCATGTTTGAAAGCACGTGTTGAAAAAAAATAAGATAAAATTTAATTGAATCAGTTTCATTGTCCCATACAGGATTATATATGGTTTAGAGGTGGGGATCTCGACCGGTTACAAGAAAATAGCAAATTCTCAAATTGAACAGGGTGGGGGTGACCCCCAGGCACTTTCCTTTTATTTGATTTGATTTGTTTTATTGTCCCATACAAGAATTTATATGGTTTAGGGGTGGGGATCTGGACCGTTTATAAGTTCTCAAATTGAAGGGGGTGGGGGTGACCCCCAGGCACTTTCCTTTTATTTCATTTGATTTGTTTTATTGTCCCATACAAGAGTTTATATGGTTTAGGGGTGGGGATCTGGACCGTTTACAAGTTCTCAAATTGAAGGGGGTGGGGGTGACCCCCAGGAACTTCCCTTTTATTTCATTTGATTAGTTTTATTGTCCAATATAAGAATATATATGGGTTAGGGGTGGGGATCTGGACCGTTTACAAGTTCTCAAACAAGAGGGGGTGGGGGTGACCCCATGGACTTCCCTTTTATTTCATTTGACTAGTTTTATTGTCCCAATAAGAATATATATGGTTTATGGGTGGGGATCTGGATCGTTTACAAGTTTTCAATCAAGAGGGGGTGGGGTGAGCCCCTAGGGACATCACTTTTATTTCATTTCATTTGTTTTATTGTCCCCTACAAGAATATATATGGTTTAGGGGTGGGGATCTGGACCGTTTACAAGATAATAGCACATTCTCAAATTGAACGGGGTGGGGATGACCCCGGGGACTTCCCTTTAATTTTATTTGATTTGTTTTATCGTCCCATTCAAGAATATATATGGTTTAGGGGTGGGGTTCTGGACTGTTAACAAGATAAAAGCATATTCTAAAATTGAAGGGGGTGGGGATGACCCCCAGGGACTCCCCCTATATTTCATGTGATTTGTTTTATTGTCCTATAATCGTTTCTGAAGACTGCATGTATCTATCACTTACAGTTTTCAAGTTATATTCATTTGAAAATTTTAGAAAATAAAATCCCATAGGGTTCTATAGTAAACCCCTCCCTCCTTTCTACCCCCAAAATACCCCTTATAAGACCCCAATGCACAAACGAAAGATTGATGGCTCACCTAGACATGCTAGTCTAACATATTGTAAAGTCCTAAGTAAATCTGACAAGCCGTTTAGGAGAACCGCTGCGGACAAGTTCATTTTTAAAGTGGCGGAAGAAGAAGAAGAATAACTAGAATTGCCATTGCAAGCAATAGCGGATGTCACCCTTCCCCTATTGCCACTAAGCGGCATCCATTTGAAAACAATTTAACAGTGAATGCAGGTCAACGCATTACAATATATCTTTCTGTAACTGTTCAGTTCATTTTGAGCAATGTCAAAAGTTTCACATTTCTTCTGTTTCCATGGCAACGGCAGCCATTTTGAAAATTTAAAGTCAAAAGTCTCATCTATACATGCCAGTCAACAATAATATTAAGTTTCATTAAGTTTGGAGCATTTTGAAAATATTTGACATTTCTTCAGTTTCCATGGCAACGGTGGCCATTTTGGAAATTCCAACTCCAAAAGTCTCATTCAGACTTGCCAGTGAACAATCATATTAAGTTTCATCAATTTTGGAGCATTTTGAAATTTTTGAAATATTTGATCCTGTATCCATGGTAACATAGTAGTTCCAATGATTGTCAAAATCATACAAAACCTGTATATAGTGGACAACTATATTGCATGAAAATTTGATGATTTTAAGTTCAAGCATACCAAAGTTATTTACCAAACCCAGACGTTTTTTGAGCATTTTGACGTTTTTGCATTGTTTCCATGGAAACGGCAGACATTTTGGAAATTCCAACGCCAAATTCCACATCTACCAAAGTTGCTCATCGTTATGATAAAGTTTTCAAAAAATTGGAGCATTTTCATATTTTTGACATTTTTGGTGTAGTTTCCATGGCAACATAGTAGTTCCAATGATTGCCAAAATTCTCTAAAAGCAGTATATGGCTGCCACCTACATTGTATTAAAATATAATGATTCTGAGTTTAAGCATCTCCAAAATATTCACCAAAACCAAAAAGTGGAATTTTTCACATTTGTTCCGTTTCCATGGTAACGGTGGCCATTTTTTACCATTCCATAGCAAGGTGCACAACTTCAGATGGCGGTCCTCATTATAGTAGAGTTCCATCAACATTGGTTCCATTTTACTACAAAAAACCTGACGGACAAAAAAAGGTGGAAGAATAATAATAACTAGAATTGCCATTGCAAGCAATAGCGGATGTCACCCTTCCCCTATTGCCACTAAGCGGCAGCCATTTGAAAACAATTTAACAGTGAATGCAGATCAACGGATTGCGATATATCTTTCTGTAAATTTTCAATACATTAAAGCAATGTCAAAAGTATCACATTTCTTCTGTTTCCATGGCAACGGCAGCCATTTTGAAAATTCCAAAGTCAAAAGTCTCATCTATACCTGCCAGTTAACAATAACATTAAGTTTCATTAAGTTTGGAGCATTTACAAAATATTTGACATTTCTGCAGTTTCCATGGCAACGGTGGCCATTTTGGAAATTCCAACTTCAAAAGTCTGATGCAGACTTGACAGTCAACAATCATAATAAGTTTCATAACTTTTTGAGCATTTTGAAATTTTTGAAATTTTTTGACATTTTGGCTGGTTTCTATGGTAACACAGACCATTCCAAATTTCTAATGGCAGATACTACATTGGTACATGGGAGGGAACATACCATCAGAGTTTCAATGGATTTGACCTACCATTTTAAGGAAGTAAATGCCACATTTATAGGTTTTTTAAAGCGTTTTGACCATTTTTGCCTTGTTTCCATGGTAACACAAGACATTTTCGAAATTCCAACGCCAAATTCCATATCTACCAATGTTGCTCATCGTTATCATGAAGTTTCATTAAATTTGGAGCATTTTGATATTTTGGAAATTTTTGGTGTGGTATCCATGGCAACATAGTAGTTCCAATGAATGCCAAAAATCATCCAAAACAAGTATATGCCCGGCACCTACATTGTATCAAAATATAATGATTCCAAGTTAAAGCATCTCCAAATAATTCCCAAAAACCAAAAAGTGGAATTTTTCACATTTGTTCCGTTTCCATGGTAACGGCAGCCATTTTTAATGGTTCTATGACCTACTGCAACCCGAAATTTTTTGTTCCTCATTATAGTTGACTATCACTAAGATTGGTTCCATTGCCTTCAAAAAATCTGCCGGACAAAAATCATTGGAAGAATAAGAATAATAACTAGAATTGCCATTGCAAGCAATAGCGGATGTCACCCTTCCCCTATTGCCACTAACCGGCAGCCATTTCAAAATGGTTTAACAGTGAATGCACATATATTCATGGCAATACATCTTTCTGTAATTTTCAGTACATTCAGAGCATTTTTTAAAAATTCACATTTCTGCTGTTTCCATGGCAACGGCAGCCATTTTGAAAATTTCAAAGTCAAAAGTCTCATCTGTTCTTGCCAGTTAACAATAATATCAAGTTTCATTAAGTTCAAATCATTTTGAGAAATTTTGACTTTTTTGCAGTTTCTATGGCAACGGTGGCCATTTTGGAAATTCCAAAGTCAAAAGTCTCATTCAGACTTGCCAGTCAACTATCATATTAAGTTTCATCAATTTTGGAGCATTTTGTAATTTTTGAGATATTTGATCCTGTATCCATGGTAACAGAGTAGTTCCAATGATTGTCAAAATCAATCAAAACCTGTATATAGTGGATAACTATATTGTGTAAAAATTTGTTGATTTCAAGTTCAAGCATATCAAAATTATTCACCAAACCCTGAAGTGTTTAGAGCATTTTGACACTTATGCTCTGTTTCCATGGTAACGGCAGACATTTTGGAAATTCCAACGCCAAATTCCACATCTACCAATGTTGCTCATCGCTACCATGAAGTTTCAAAAAATTTGGAGCATTTTGAAATTTTTGAAATTTTTGGTGCAGTTTCCATGGCAACATAGTAGTTCCAATGATTGCCAAAATCATCAAAAACCAGTATATGGCTGGCACCTACATTGTAAAAAAATATGATGATTCTGAGTTTAAGCATCTCCAAATTATTGACAAAAACCAAATTCTGGAATTTTTCACAATTGTTCCGTTTCCATGGAAACGGCAGCCATTTTTTATGGTCTCAGACCCTACTGCAACCCGGAATTTTGTATTCCTCATTATAGTTAACTATCACTAAGATTGGTTCCATTGGCTCCAAGAAAACTGCCGGACAAAATTAGGTGGAAGAATAATAATAAAAAAAAGAAACAGAGGAAAAGCAATATGTCACCCGACATTGTCGATCGGGTGACATAACTAGATTTGCCATTGCAAGCAATAGCGGATGTCACCACTTTTAACAGTGAATGCACATTTTTGCATGGCTATACATTTTTCTGTACATTTTCAGTACATTTAGGTAATTTTTAAAAACATGACATTTTTGCTGTTTCCAGGGCAACGGCAGCCATTTTGAAATTTTCTAAGTCAAAAGTCTCATCTATACATGCCAGTTTACAATAATATTAAGTTTCATTAAGTTTGGAGCATTTTGAAAATATTTGACATTTTTCCAGTTTCCATGGCAACGGTAGCCATTTTGGAAATTCAAACTTCAAAAGTCTCATGCAGACTTGACAGTCAACAATCATAGTAAGTTTCATTACTTTTTGAGCATTTTGAAATTTTTGAAATTTTTGACATTTTGGCTGGTTTCTATGGTTACACAGACCATTCCAAATTTCTAATGGTAGATACCACATTGGTACATGGGAAGGAACATACCATCAGAGTTTCAATGGATTTGACCTACCCTTTTAAGAAAGTAAATGCCACTTTTAGGTGTTTTTTGGACCATTTTGACCTGTTTTGTATTGTTTCTATGGTAACGGCAGACATTTTCAAAATTCCAACGCCAAATTCCACATGTTACAATGTTGCTCATCGTTTCTGTGAAGTTTTATTTAATTTGGAGCATTTCCATATTTTGGAAATTTTTGGTGTGGTATCCATGGCAACATAGCAGTTCCAATGATTGCCAAAATCATCCCAAAGCAGTATATAGTGGGCACCTACATTGGATTTTAAGCCTAAGCATTCTCAAACAATTCCCTTAACTCTAAAATTATATTTTTTCACCATTTTTTCGTTTCCATGGTGATGGCAGCCATTTTTTTAGTTCCAATACCGGAAAGAAACAGGCAAGTCAGGGTTCCTTGTTATAGTGCACTATCATTCAGATTGGTTCCTTTGGCTCTGAGAAAACTGCCG
Source organism: Mytilus edulis (assembly GCA_019925275.1). Taxonomy (NCBI): domain Eukaryota; kingdom Metazoa; phylum Mollusca; class Bivalvia; order Mytilida; family Mytilidae; genus Mytilus; species Mytilus edulis. Next base: position 48,394,102 of record CM034354.1, read on the forward strand.
GACAAAATTAGGTGGAAGAAAAATAATAATAATAATAATAATAATAATAATAGGGAAAAAGAAACAGAGGAAAAGCAATATGTCACCCGACTTTGTCGATCGGGTGACATAATAACTAGAATTGCCATTGCAAGCAATAGCGGATGTCACCCTTCCCCCAATTGCCACTAAGCGGCAGCCATTTAAAAATTGTTTAACAGTGAATGCACATATATGCATGGTAAAAACATTTTTCTGTAAATTTTCAGTACATTCGAAGCATTTTTTAAAATTCACATTTCTGCTGTTTCCATGGCAACGGCAGCCATTTTGAAAATTTCAAAGTCAAAAGTCTCATCTTTACTTGTCAGGTAACAATAATTTCAAGTTTCATTAAGTTCAAAGCATTTTGAGAATTTTTGACATTTTTCCAGTTTCCATGGCAACGGTAGCCATTTTTGAAATTCCAACTTCAAAAGTCTTATGCAGACTTGACAGTCTACAATCCTATGAAGTTTCATCAATTTTGAAGCATTTTGAAATTTTTGAAATTTTTGACATTTGTGATGGTTCCTATGGCAACAGAGACCATTCCCAAAATTTAATGGCATATACCACATTGGTACATGGGAGGGACCATACCATCAAAGTTTCGATCAATTTGACCTACCATTTTAAGAAAGTAAATGCCACTTTAAGGTTTTTGGACCATTTTGACCTGTTTTGCATTGTTTCCATGGTAACGGCAGACATTTTCGAAATTCCAACGCCAAATTCCACCTCTACCTATGTTGCTCATCGTTACTGTGAAGTTTCATAAAATTTGGAGCATTTCCATATTTTGGAAATTTTTGGTGTAGTATCCATGGCAACATAGCAGTTCCAATGATTGCCAAAATCATCCCAAAGCAGTATATGCCCGGCACCTACATTGTATCAAAAGATAATGATTCTAAGTTAAAGCATTTCCAAATAATTCATCAAAACCAAAAACTGTAATTTTCAATTATTTTTCGGTTTCCATGGTGATGGCAGCCATTTTTTAGTTCCAAAGTTGCACTGCAACTGGAAAGTCAGGGTTCCTTGTTATAGTGCACCATCATTCAGATTGGTTCCTTTGGCTCTGAGAAAACTGCCGGACAAAACTAGGTGGAAGAAAAATAATAATAATAATAATAATAGTGAAAAAGAAACAGAGGAATAGCAATATGTCACCCGACATTGTCGATCGGGTGACATAATAACAAAGAAACGGAGGAATAACAATATGTCACCCGACATTGTCGATCGGGTGACATAACTAGAATTGCCATTGCAAGCAATAGCGGATGTCACCCTTCCCCCTATTGCCACTAAGCGGCAGCCATTTCAAAATTGTTTAACCGTGAATGCACATACATACATGGCAATACATCTTTCTGTAAATTTTCAGTACATTCAGAGCATTTTAGAAAACTTCACATTTTTGCTGTTTCCATGGCAACGGCAGCCATTTTGAAAATTTCAAAGTCAAAAGTCTCATCTATACATGCCAGTTGACAATAATATTAAGTTTCATAAAATTTGGAGCATTTGAAAATATTTGACATTTCTGCAGTTTCCATGGCAATGGTGGCCATTTTGGAAATTCCAACTTCAAAAGTCTCATCCAGACTTGTCAGTCTACAATCATATTAAGTTTTATCAATTTTGGAGCATTTTGAAATTTTTGAAATTTTTGACATTTTGGCTGGTTTCTATGGTAACACAGACCATTCCAAATTTCTAATGGCAGATACTACATTGGTACATGGGAGGGAACATACCATCAGAGTTTCAATGGATTTGACCTACCATTTTAAGGAAGTAAATGCCACTTTTTAAGGTTTTTTAGAGCGTTTTGACCATTTTTGCCGTGTTTCCATGGTAACACAAGACATTTTCGAAATTCCAACGCCAAATTGCATATCTTCCAATGTTGCTCATCATTACTGTGAAGTTTCAATAAATTTGGAGCATTTTGATATTTTGGAAATTTTTGGTGTAGTATCCATGGCAACATAGTAGTTCCAATGAATGCCAAAAATCATCCAAAACAAGTATATGCCCGGCACCTACATTGTATCAAAATATAATGATTCTAAGTTAAAGCATCTCCAAATAATTCCCAAAAACCAAAAAGGGGAATTTTTCACATTTGTTCCGTTTCCATGGTAACGGCAGCCATTTTTAATTGTTCTATGACCTACTGCAACCCGAAATTTTGTGTTCCTCATTATAGTTGACTATCACTAAGATTGGTTCCATTGCCTTCAAAAAATCTGCCGGACAAAAATCATTGGAAGAATAAGAATAATAACTAGAATTGCCATTGCAAGCAATAGCGGATGTCACCCTGGTCCACCAATTGCCACTAAACAGCAGCCATGGTAACGGCAGCCATTTTGGAAATTCCAAAGTTGAAAGCCGCATCTAGATTAACAAGTTAACATTTTTGTAACGTTTCATACAGATTTGAAGAACTTTCAAAATTTTGCTTTTTTTGCACAGTTTCCATGGCAACATTTGAAAATTCCAAAGTCATACTGCTGCTTTATATTGTGATCGCCATTATATAATACCATTATATAACATTTAATGGTCGTAGATTTACTTGAACACCAATGTTCTAGAATGTTCTATTACATTTTTACATTCTTTCTGTTTCCTTGACAACGGCAGCCATGTTGGATATGCCAACCCTCGACTGCACTTCTGCACATGGTCTTTAACATTTTGGTAAAGTTCCATAACAATTGGTCCATCCTATTCTCAGAAATAGTCTGGACAAAAAAGTGTGGAATAATAATAAAAAAAAGAATCGTACAATAACAATATGTCACCCGACCTCAGTCAGGGTGACATAATAACAAAGAAACGGAGGAAAAGCAATATGTCACCCGACATTGTCGATCGGGTGACATAATAACAAAGAAACGGAGGAATAACAATATGTCACCCGACATTGTCGATCGGGTGACATAATAACAAAGAAACATAAGAAAAGCAATATGTCACCCGACATTGTCGATCGGGTGACATAATAAAAACTAGATTTGCTATTGCTAGCAATAGCTGAGGATGGCACCCCGTACTGCACATTGTCACAGTAGCATCAACACTTATGAGTGTACAAAAGTCAAATGACATTTCTATTATAGGCATACCAATATATCATTTAATGTCTCTAGAACAAATTTAACATTGATGTTCTGGAATGTTCTGTGAAAATTCAAAGTTTTGACCTTTTTGCATTGTTTCCATGGTAATAACAGATATTTTGGAAATTCCAACGCCAAATTCCACATCTTCCAATGTTGCTCATCGTTACTGTGAAGTTTCAATAAGTTTGGAACATTTTGAGATTTTTGAAATTTTTGGTGTTGTTTCAATAGCTGAGGATGGCACCCCGTACTGCACATTGTCACAGTAGCATCAACACTTATGAGTGTACAAAAGTCAAATGACATTTCTATTATACATGACAGAATCAGCATTTCTTAACACACCCCCCCCCCTTTTTTTTTTCTCTTCCGTAGAATACGTTTCAGTTCTATAAATAGTTTGGGAATCCTTTTAAATCTTAAATTAGACACGCGCGCGAGTAGGAAGGTGGTGTCACGTGATACTCAAGTATATTATCGTGGACTTAGCATATTAATATTCTTTTTAGAGGGGTCGTTGGACAGACAACATGTGTATATATTGACGGAGCGGCGTATTAAACTGTTCAATTTATTCTTCAATAGCTCGCGTATCACACAATACATGTAACTTATCGTGTACAATTTAATTACATGTTTATCGATTGATTTCAGCTAATGTGTAGATTTTAACAGGTGTGTCATTCACGGATATGTACTTTAACGCAAGCGCAGAAATGTCAGTAATATGAACTCTGAGTGTTTCTTTTTCTGTCGGTGGCGATTTTCTCTTAAAAGCACGATTTTTGTATAGAAAAGAAAAGAAGCAAGTGAAATAAAATACATATTTTTATTCTAGCATATTATAGTACATGTTAGCACTACAGCATTACGTTCACATACTCCTGATTACGATATGCGTGGAATTGTTGTTATATTTTTCAAGAAAATGCAGCTTAAATGTCTTTTCCCGTAGGGTCAATCTTAAACTTTTGTCCAGTTTCCATGGCAATGGCGGCCATTTTGGAATTTCTTAATATGGTCATAACATGTAGGCATACCAATATATCATTTAATGTCTCTAGAACAAATTTAACATTGATGTTCTGGAATGTTCTGTGAAAATTCAAAGTTTTGACCTTTTTGCATTGTTTCCATGGTAATAACAGATATTTTGGAAATTCCAACGCCAAATTCCACATCTTCCAATGTTGCTCATCGTTACTGTGAAGTTTCAATAAGTTTGGAACATTTTGAGATTTTTGAAATTTTTGGTGTTGTTTCCATGGCAACATAGTAGTTCCAATGAGTACCAAAATCATCCAACACCTGTATATAGTGGGCACCTACATTGTATTAAAATATAATGATTCTGAATTAAAGACTATTCAAATAGTCCACCAAAACAAAAAACGGGATTTTTTCACATTTGTTTCGTTTCCATGGCAACGGTAGCCATCTTGATGGTGCCATACCCCACTGCACTATAGAATGTTGTGGTCTACATTATGGTATAGTTCCATTAACATTGTTCAAGCCAATTCCGAGAAATAGCATGGACAAAAAAGTGTGGAAGAATAAATATAATAATAAGAAAAAAAGAAACGAACAATAACAATATGTCACCCCAACTCCGTTGAGGGTGCCATAATAATAAGAACTGAGCAAAAACAATAAGTCTCCAAACTTTGTTTGGGAGACTTAATAAAAATGGAATTTATTATAGAAGATAAAAATGTTATTATATTTAAGTCGTTTTTAATTTTTATCACGTTATCTTACTGCTGTTCATTTGACCCATTACAAAGTCAACTACAAAAGCCTCAGATTTCAAGAGATTCACGAAAGAATCACGAACACAAATATTTAAATGGTGACGCCCCTCACAAGAAAAAAATGATCTCCCCTTTCTCAAGTTTCTCGGATTTACCGAGTTTAATAAGACCGGTCGGTTAAAATGCTATGTAAGTACTAATATTCGAAAAAAAATATTAGGACAGGAACTTGTTTTTCCCCAATAGTACCGACCGTGCAAGGGCTTTATAGCCAGTCAAGGTCGTTAAAAACTCCCGTAGTACCCAATAGTTCTCCGTTTCTGATATAAAGGCCAAAAGATTTTTTTCAACGGCTTTTTATAGTTCGTTCCTATATTGGACGGTCTTCAACAATGAGCAAAGCCCGTACCGCATAGTCAGCTATAAAATGCCCCGAAATAACAAATGTAAAACCATTCAAACGAGAAAACTAACGGCCTAATTAATGTACAAAAAATTAACGAAAAAAAAACAAATATGTAACACAGCAACAAACGACAACCACTGAATTACAGGCTCCTGACTTGGGACAGACACATACATATACACATACATGCATACTGTGGCGGGGTAAACATGTTAGCGGGATCCCAACCCTCCCCTAACGTAGAAATACATAGACAAAAACCAGAGTGGAATCGTTTTCAAAAACGAAATTCTTCCACAAAACAGGGTAAAACATTCATATCTTATTATACTAATGTTCTCGTCCTGAATATTTATTTAACTTGCCACTGGACGTTAAAGACCATTTATATACATTAACCCTCAAACCCCTAAAATACTCTTAAAATAAATCATTTTTTTATTCACAATTTATTATGACCTGGGCTATTGAAATATTTTGCCATTATGGTTTATAAAGATATCAGATATCAGCTGGTTAGCTACTAAAAATTGCAATGACTCAACATCAAAATGTTTTTAAGTTCTGTTTCCTTAACTACTATCACTGTCGAAATAAATTTTAAAATGTACATGTATAAGGGTACTTACATTTTCTTTTCCTTCTCATTGGGCTCCATTTTGCGTAATAACGGTTGAATAAAAAATATTCCTTTTATATATACCCGGCTGGAGCCCGTGCAACATCTGGTGCTGAATGCGTTTTAGAAAACTTCAAAGACCTTTGATTTTTTTTTCTCACGCCCACAACTTACACATATATATAAACATGATAAAGGGAGCCGACAGGATGAAAGACAATGCCCTTAAAAAGTATTTTTGGAACATCAAAGTGTTATATTGTACGTCAGAACGGGTAGCACGTCCACACGGGGTTTTAGAAAAGTATGCAGTCTTTCAATAAACAATAAATTAATTTACAATCCTCAATTAAGAGATCAAAGGACTTTTTCTTTTCTATCTTATACCAGAACACACCCGCGAAATCGCGGACATTCAGAGCGTATTTGAGAGGATGTAAAGTGTTGTAGGCAGAATTTTGTAAAAGATTTATAATGACTTCAGAATTTCAGGAAAAGTATCAAAAGTCATAGGTACTTGGGGACAGGAAAATGGTTTTTTTTATTAACCCTCCTCCTTTATTTCCAAAATTCCTATTTTTTGTTTTCTATTAATGTCATTATTTACATACATTTAGTGTACATGTATTATGAACATTCTAGTCAGGAGCCTGTAATTCAGTGGTTCAGTGATATTTGTTTTTCGTTCATTTTTTGTACATAAATAAGGCTGTTAATTTTCTCATTTGAATTGTTTTACATTGTCATTTCGGGGCCTTTTATATCAGACTATGCAGTATCGGCTTTTGCTTATTGTTGACGGCCGTAAGGTGACCTTTAAATGTTAATTTGTGTCATTTTGGTCTCTTGTGGAGAGCTGTCTCATTGGCATTCATAAAACCACATCTTCTTTTTTTGTAAAACATTTAGCGACTTGAGAATTTCAGAAAAGGTATCAAAAGTCATAGGTAATTTGGGACAGGATAATTGTTTTTCTAGCCCGGCTCCTCCTTCTTCCACAAATGTTTTTTTTTTGTTCTCTATTAATTTTAATGACACATGAATAATTTTAGCGCTTATCTGTATATTATGAACATTCATTAAAGGGGGGATCGGGGCAGAGGCGGATTTATGGAGCCCGTCCCCCCCCCCTTTTCTGAAAAATAATTGGTTGCTTATATAGGGAATCACTGAAGCATGACCGGAGCGGACCCCTTCTTAGGCAGTCAACGGGCTCCTGCGTATGAACATTTCTGGATCCGCCACTTCGGAGGGGCCCTGATCCCAATATCCCGGGCTTAAAAACATGAAATCCCGAGGTTCTGAATTTATTATACAAATTAAATATCTCGACATCCCGAAATTCGAAAAAAGAAATCCCGGATCCCGAAATGGTCAATCCTGAAATTTCGATCATAAAAACACCCGCTCCAGACGTCCTGAAAGTGTATTTTCTTTTTACAGTCAATTCTCAGTTTAATAATTGATCCACAGCGGTCATTGATATATTATTCAGACCCTCCCTATTAAATAAACCCTGTGACTGCCGTGGATAGTAAACTTGAAAATGATATCAGACAGAAAATACACTTTATTCGTAGTATATGTATTTGTTTCAAAGTAAAAAGCAAACCGGAAGTCTAATCTGACTTAAATTTCGTCCAATGACGGATATAAGACAGAAAATACACTGTATTCGTAGTATTAATGTATGTTAGAAAAAACGCAAACCGGAAGTCTAATCTGACTTAAAATTTCGCCCAATGACGGAAATCCGGACGTCTTTTTTCTCGTTTTTCACCCAAAATAACTCAATCTGAATAATCATATGAATGGATGACAAATGCGATTATGCACTGAACCCATAGGACACAGAGGCATGATGATTAATTTATTGTGGAAAGAAGAGAAGCGACACCCAAAATGAGGTCTTCTCGTTTAGTAGTATAGATACTGTTTTAACGTGGTTGTAACATAGATAATTACATTAACTACATCAACAGCACCACACAATTGCATAACATAAGGGTCAGATTCATTTCGTTGTATTTCGTTTCTTCATTTTCCATTTCGTTTCGTTTCGTTTCTTCATTTTTTTCATTTCGTTTCGTTTCTTCATTTTTTTCATTTCGTTTCGTTATATTTCGTTGCGTTTCGTTGTATTTCGTTTCGTTTCGTTTCGTTTTGATTCCGTTTCTCACTTTATAAGTACCCCTGTATTACTCGTTTCGTTTCCTTGATGTGCCTTTTCATTTTAATTGTAGAAGTGTATTTGCGATGTTTACATTTAACTTGTTATAAAAAACTATCTAACGATTTTATCATGTTTAGCTCACCTGGCCCGAAGGGCCAAATGAGCTTTTCTCATCACTTGGCGTTCGTCGTCTGTCGTCCGTCGTCGTCGTTAACATTTTACATTTTGAACTTCTACAGAACCACTGAATGGAATGAAACCAAACATGGCATGAATGTTCCTTATGAGGGGCTGACCAAGTGTTGTTACTTTGTAGCCGATTCATCATTCAAAATGGCCGCCAGCGGGGGACTTAGTTTAACATAGAACCCTATGGGAAATGCATACATATGACTTCTTTTAGAGAACCACTGAATGGAATGAATTCAAACATAGCATGCATGTTCCTTATGAGGTGCTGACCAAGTGTTGTTACTTTGTAGCCGATCCATCATTCAAGATGGCCGCCAGCGGAGGACTTAGTTAAACATAGGACCCTATGGGAAATGCAAACAAATGACTTATTTTAGAGAACCACTGAATGGAATGAAACCAAACATGGCATGAATGTTCCTTATGAGGTGCTGACCAAGGGTTGTTACTTTGTAGCCGATCGATCATTCAAGATGGCCGCCAGCGGGGGACTTAGTTTAACATAGGACCCTATGGGAAATGCATACAAAGGATTTCTTTTAGAGAACCACTGAATGGAATGAATTCAAACATGGCATGCATGTTCCTTATGAGGTGCTGCCCAAGTGCTGTTACTTTGTAGCCGATCCATCATTCAAGATGGCCGCCAGCGGGGGACTTAGTTTAACATAGGACCCTATGGGAAATGTATACAAATGACTTCTTTTAGAGAACCACTGAATGGAATGAAACCAAACATGGCATGAATGTTCCTTATGAGGTGCTGGCCAAGTGTTATTACTTTGTAACCAAATTTTATCTTTTAATGCCCCACCTACGATAGTAGAGGGGCTTTATGTTTTCTGGTCTGTGGCTCCGTTCGTTCGTTCGTCC